>VXAX01004897.1:333492-397487 GCA_013399835.1 Leptocoma aspasia | reverse complement strand
TTTTTTTTTTTTGGTAGAAATTAACTGGTTTTATTTCTTTGAGTAGGATAAAATATAAAGATAACCTCTATGTAGTTTGAAACTATTATCATATTCTAGTAACAATTCCTTTAAATGATCAGATTAGCTACTTCAAGTTTACAGTGAAAATGCTACCTGTTACCATCCAAAATCTAAACATGAATATTGGAGGACAGCAATAGCCTACTGTGTATTTCTTTTTTTTTTCCATAAAATGCAATCCTACTTCAATAATGATAAACACAGAGACAGGATTTTTCTTCATGAGCTAAAAAATTTAGACTTCTTTTATAGTCACTGTAAAGAAATAAACACGTATCACTGAAAATGAGTTCATTAGGCCTACATTAAGCATGTCTGTTAAGATGAGAATTGTGCCCTACAATCCTTATTTCTCTCAATTGATTGCAAAAGGACAAGCTTCAGTAGCTTAAGTACAGGTATCTTAAGTTAGTTAGAAAAGACCTTCCCGAAGTTAGGTTCTGTTGCCTTCACTCTGGTTCTGATTTAATATTGATTTTTATTTTTAGATAAGGGTTAAATATCTTTCAATGTACTTCAATAATGTCTTATTGTCAGTATCACTAATGACTTCTTGCAAAAAAAATAGATGGGGTACTTGCAAATACAGCTAATAGGACGTGTAAAACACACGAATTCATGTCTCAAAGCCCTGGTTTGCTGGGAGATGAAATCATTCCTCTTCTCCATCATCTGTGATGGGGAAAATGGCTACTGGTGAAAAAAGAATTGGGAATGTCTGTAAACCCCATAGTATGTTTCATTATCAAACTGTCTTAGTATCTTTTTGACCTGTTTCTCCTTTTAGATTTTGAACATAAAAATAAATGCAAAACCACAACAACTCAAAACTTTCATAGCCAGTATAAGAATAAGGAATTATTTCACTGAATCAAAAAGGGGTTGTAAAACACTTCTAATATCTACTTATGAAAAAATCTGTCCTTTTTCAAAGTTGTGAATCATATCAGACTGTTATCTTTCTATTTCTTAAACAGACTGTAACCATGATAAATGCCGCACTTTGATTTACTCAAAGGTGATTTATAGTCAAAGGTAGCTCCTCGGCCTGTCATGCATCTCCAGTCTTTATTATATTCTTTTAGAAAATCAAAGTGTGTGTGATCTCCTGAGAGTTCCCTTTGCAGCCTGTGCAGAGACTTAAATTAGATTAGTTTCACATTTGCGTCTTCCACTATTAATGAATATAACTCCAATGCCTTGACTAATCTGCTTCTCAGCAATTCATGTTCAAACCGTTTGCTAACTTTTAAATAAAAGAGAATCAATTAATTTTTGTTTGCTACAGAAACTTAGCACTATCTTTTTTTTTTTTCCCCAAGAAACAACATGTAAGGGAGATACAAACCTAACAAATATCTAGATCTTAAAATCTGCAAAACTTGTGTGAACATATGTATATATAGACACACTTCTATAAATCAACAGAAGTTCCCTAAAAAAGAGTGAAACTATTCAAAATACTCAGTTATGACCTGTATTCTGTAAAATAATGTATCTGGAAGGCAGCAAGTGGACTTTTGTTATTTTAAAAGGAAGTGGTTAGGTATAATTCCAGTCTGGTTTAGGATTGTGATGTCTCATTTCTACAATTAGTCCGATAATAGGCACTAATACTGGTTTTAAGTTTCTGGAACTAAATGTATGGAAAAGGTTTTTGCAAGACTGCGTGGAAAAGTTTTTTGCAAGGCAAAAACTAGAGCAGACACCTAATTGGAGGGGTGGGGCTCTGTTGCTTAGACACACTGTCTTTTAGCAGCTCATTTCAGGAGTCTGTTCCTGTATGTCGTCTCTGGTTTGTTTTGATTGTATGAACTCTGGAAACAGTGTCTATAGCAGAAGCTAGCTCAGATTTATTAAGCTTTATACCCTAGATACCTACATTTAGATAAATTCAACTGGACATAAATTCCAGTTGTTGGGTTTTGAAAGGTTGGCTAACTAGAACAACTTTCCCAGATATTGGCCAGTAACGGTGAGGCTAGACATGCTTAACTCTAGTTATTTTCCTTACTTAGAGCCCCATTAAGCAGACACTTCTCAAGGCCAGTAGATGTGCTTAAGGAAGGTAAAATCTCCTGCTTCATTGTGATATACCCAGCTGCAGAAAGAGAGGGTTACACCATAGCTCAATAGACACAGACTTCATCACAGCATCCTTTGTGGAACCATGTAGTCACTAGCAATTTTATGTCAAGTCCATTACATCTCTGAAATGTGGATCTTTTCTTCCATTTGGATTCCTTTTTAAAGTTTATGCTGCCTGCAGTCATCCCCATGTAAATGCTTTTAGAGCACAAGCTGAATTTAGGGCGTCCTGAGGAGCTGCTACATTTCTCATACAGGCATATGATTTGGGCTTGATATAAACATAGAAAGACCATATGGAAAGATAGGTCAGATTTCTAGAAAGGACATGAAACCCTTGTTTTTATTTTATTGTCACTAATGCCCTAAGGATTATGGACATAGGTCAATCAACGTCATTTTAATTCAGGGCTAAAATGTCTGAGACCTAGCCTGGAGAAGCCAAAATGTAGCCTTGAGAACAGGGATAGGATGAAATAAAATGTCTGAGAATAAGAAACTACCAAGGAGAGGATTTTTTTGAGGAAAATGTTTTATTGAGATGTCTGAATGAGAACAAGTCTGAATAGAGAAGGATGTAAGAGAGAAATGCAGAAATGTGCTTGCACACTACCTTTACCATGTTTCTTCCACCATTTTCCTCTTCTTTTTTCAATGTTCATAGTCTGAAATAGAAATGCTCATAAATGTAAGTTTGCGTCTCTGAGGCCAAAGAGTGGATCCTGTGACCAGCTTTGGGATGTGAAAAACACTGTTTATGGCACTTGCACAGCTGATAGGGATGTAGAAAGTAAAATATTCTTTAAAAAATCTTATGGATTGTAACAGTGACATTTGGAAAATATGTCAGTTGCTAGAGTGGAGACAGCTAGCTGTTACAAAAAACTATTTCTGAAATGTCAGGGAGCAAAACCAGAATGTGGAAGTTGTTCTAAAAGGAAGCAGCTACATATGAGCTAAATAGCTGCAAAATAATAATTTACTACATATTTTGTTGTTGTCTTACATATATAAACACAGTCATTAGCAAAAAAATAAAAAAAAGGAAGGAACTATTAGTTATTTCCTAATAAAATTGTTCAGCAAAAGCTAGTTATAGACAAAAATATTCATCATATATTGTGACTTGCAGAAGACCTTGAGATTTATTAAAACATTTATTGTTTGTTAAGGTTTGCTAATTAAAAATGCACATCAGGCATTTTGTTTACAATAACTGAAAATGCCTACTCATATATTTAAATGAAGATAATAAGGAACTTTAACAGGTTTGTTTCCAGGTTAGAATTTGTTTATCTCTGGTAGTTCCAAGACTTAGACACATAAGACACCTAGACACACCTCAAATACAGGCAAACTAAGAGTATGGACTATCATTTGCAAATCAATTTAGCTGAGAAGGTGTTCTCTGCTGCCTTGCCCATCCTCTGGAGCTGTATCTCTTCTAGCCACTATAGCTGAACCACAAATGATGCTGCTTCATACAGACCAAAACTTCAAGGCAAACTGAATGTGCTTCTGCTATATATTAATATAGATGTGCAGGGTTGATTTGGCCGATTGCCAGATAGCCACTCAGCTGTTCTCTAACTCCCTGTCCTCAACAATAATTTTTAAAAAGTGTGATAAGACAAAAGCTTTCTTGTGTCAAGATAAAATCAGGAAGATCACTTACCAATTAACATCACAAAAATGAAAAGACTTAACTTGAAGAAAGTTAATTTCTTGCCACTTTAAATAGACTCAGAAGGTAAAAACCAAACAGCCTCACCCCCATCATCCACTTCTTTTCAATCTATGTTACTGCTTAATTCCCAGCTCCTTTGCCTCCTGACGCCGAGTGTTGCAGGGGTGACAAGGAGAAGGGATTGATTGCAGCCAGTTCATAACAGTTCCTTTCTGCTGCCTTTTCTCCTCACATTTTCTTCCCTGTGCCAGTGTAGGTCCTCTCCAAAAGCTGCAGCTTCCTTCAGGGCATATCCACCTGCTCCAAGACTAAGTCCTCCTCAGGCTGCAGTGTGGTAATCAGCTCCTCTCTAGGTGCTGCAGGGGAGTCTCTGCTATGGTGCCTGGAGCACCTCTTCCCTCTCCTTCTCTCACCTTGGTGTTCAGAAGGTTGTTTCTCTCAGTTTCTCTTACTTCCACCACCCTCACCTCCTCCTTCTCAGTGATAAGCAGAATTTTGACCTTTTAAAAATACATTTTCCCTGAGGCACCACAGTCCTGACTGGTGGGACTAAGCCATGTCCTGTGATGGATCTGCTGAATCCCGCTGAAAACGCCTGTGTCGCGCATGAGGCATCCCAGTCTCTCCTCACAGATGCCACCCCTACAGCCCCCACTGCCAGCACTGGGGCACATAAACCCAGTGCAATTGCACGCTGGGCACTGGTGTGTCAGATAACACAGGGGAGTCCTGTCTTTATCAAGAGGGAATCACTTCTGGAAGCAGAGCCAAGGGGACAGGCTGAGGTTGATCACTCACTGTGGCCATGAGCCAGCTCTCTGGCCAGTCCTGTGCGCTTAGCTGAGAGTCCACTGCTGCTCACACACGCTGTGGTTTGGCCTGTCGAGGGCAAAATCTGTCACTTTTTCTACAGCTCTCTGTGCAGTAAGTTACCAAGTGTTTGCTTGTAGGTCTGCTTATGTACACTCATGACTTCAGCTGCTCCTCTTCCTGTACCAAGTATTTTGATACATTCAGGATTAAGTCCTTTGAGGCAGTCACTGACTACCAAAATCCCAGTAGCTTTACATTGTGAAAAATGGCCCTGTGATTGATACCAGTGTTAACAACTTCCACAAAAAAGGGAAATATTCAATAGATAGTAAAAAAAATATGTAATTTCTCATGACCTGTGTTCAGAACCTGAGTGACCTTTCAGTCTCTTATGAGTAGACAGAGGAAGTTGCTGCTTCTGCTTCTCAAGATTCACTTCTTATTTGAGTGCACTTAGCAAGATGTGTGATGCATAATGACATAGAATATATCATAGAAAAGGAAAATATAATATATAATTAAAGAGATTGTGATTAAAAGCTGTGAGCTCAGTAACATTTTTATGAAGTTATAAAGTCATTTTCTAGTAAAATTTCAAATGTAATATTCAGTTCATTAACAACTCTCATCATCCCCAAATCCGTAAACATTAATTTATTTTACTGTGTAGCAGTTTCTAAGAAATGTAAGTAATAAAATGTAAAAGAAAGTGTTTAGATGTGGATTCAAAAAGAGAACAATCAGATTTTATTTCTCTTCTACTTAGCGCTATCTTTTGCCTTTTTTTTTCCTTTTTTATTGCTCCTTCCTTTTTCTAATTAACTACCATTTGTCATTTTCTGTCAACTGACATAATTATAAGTCATTATGTAGGATACTAATAGCCTTAGAAGCAGTTGCCTCACACATAAACTTTTGTGTCCAAACAGCCACTTAACAAAGAAGTGGATTTTAATTTCTCACCATTCGTTACTATTTCAATTGCTCTAAACGGAATAATTGAAGAACAGCAGGTGCTTTTTATTTCAGTTCTTTAGTCTTGTTTCTTAACTTACCTTTTTAAATAGCAGTGTTCTTTCACAGCGAGAAGGCAATTAATTCTTCTGTATGCCAGAAGATGCCACTGTAGCACTCGCTTACACAGTAAAGACTGATGGCAGGGGAGAAGGACATGAATATTATCGGATAGAGCATCTGATTGATTGCACCTGAGAAGGTATTACTGTGAGTATCCTAAAAGTACAGAGTCTTAATCTGGTGAGAGAATGAGATGCTGCAATATTTATTTATTAAAAAAAACCAACAACAAAAAAGAGCAACTACATATTGGGAATTAAAGGAAATAGTTATTTTATGGCATAATTTCATAAACTGCAACCCTAGTCCTGTATTTGCTGTGTTGGATATTTATGTGCTGCAGCAGTGTACCAAACACTAATGTGAGTACATGTTCATTCTCCAAAGGATTTTTCTAGAAAGGATTTTCCTGCTGTTTAATATACCATATAAATCACTTTGAAAAAATAGTGTTCTTAGGTTGCTATTTCATTTTCTTCTGTATCCAGTTAATCGCAGAGAGGTTTGAGATCATCTGTCTACTTCGGTGTCATGGTTCTTTTTTTTTTGTTCCTTTTTTTACACTTTAAAAATTCTCATAGTGAGCAGTCCATCACTAGCTTTAGAAACTACGTTTTCCCCCAGGTGATAAAGAAACAGGGCAGCCAGAAAATATTTCCCCAAAAGGTTTGTATAAAAGGATGCTTTATTTTATTTTGATTTATTTATCTTTTAGGAACCATCTGAACATTTTACCTCTTGAAAGCTATGCTACTCGCTGGTGACAGGGAGAAGAGGAAGGAACTATGATGGTCAAAAAAGGTTCAAATTGATAATCTATAAAGAATTACAATAGGAAGAACAACTTTAAAAGCACTTCCTTTGAACAAACTCTCAATTAATTGTTTATCCTCAGGGTGCCTACATAAGAAAGCAAGCAAAGTGTGTGCGCACTTAAGTTTTCCAATGGGACACTGCAATCCACTGTCAAATGTGAGTGTCATCAAATGGACAATCAGAATGCTGTTGAGGAATTTAAGTTGTGCAGGTTCTTCTGCCACAAAAGGTGGAAAAATTACTCACAAGCACTGCACAATGCAAATTCTATGCCATGTATTGTCAATATTCTCTTTTTTCAGTTAATATTTAAAGACCTTGTGACTTGAGATCAAACAAGTTTATCAGCTAGAATTCAGAATTTTTCAGTTCTGGTGACTGGCCACCAGAGAGGTGTTATCTCATTTGCTGTAAGTCTTAGAGCCTGACCCTTCAGCAAGGTATTCACCCATCATGTTGTGTGCATGTCCAGCTGTATGCTGGACATTTTATTCACAAAAATGCTGTGAGAGATAAATAGTATCAAAAGTTTTTCTAAAATCCCAAACACCCATGTTTACTGCCTTCCCTTTGTCTACTGGTCAAAAGTGGTTTGTTTCCACTGCCAGCACATCTATTCAGCCTGTTCAGTGTACTCAGCTGCTCCTCTGTTAGTAATCATCTCTTTAGTGAAACAACAGAATTTGTCATCAGAATTCATAAGTTACCGTATGGACTAAAAGCCTGGTCTCTGTGCTGTGGCTTTGAAAGGCACATTGAGCTCCACCAGGTGGTGGGGAAATTGGAGATGTCTTTTACACTGAAATTCATGCCTTCTTACCTATCTTCATGAAATAGTAGCTGATCATTCTGTCCTTCCTCTCAAATTTCTCAAGAAGTATGTAGGGAGGAATGAGAAAGGATATTTAGTCAAGTGACAGATTATTGAAGAGCTGAAACAATCAAATGACTTGAATACACCTATGAAATTGGTCTCATAATACCAAATGGTCAGTCCTATGGACTGAACATTAGTGTTCTTACTGAACTCACCAGTAAAATATTATGTAGTAATTACATTTTGAGACTTCATGTTTTGCTTAGTATCATTGTAAAACTTTCGTCATTACTTCTCCATAGCATCTCATCTTTGCATCTTTTTTGTTTTGTGAATACTAAAATACACCCTAAAGTTGAGCACTTATATTTTTAACTTTTAATTGTGTAATTGAAGGGTGAAAGTGCATGTTAAATGCATCAGCAGAGTGCATTTTTGGCAAAGAAGGGGAAGTATATAAAATGTGTATCCCATCTGTTAAAAATGTTGGGTCTTTTCACCAGTAATTACAACAATTTTATCTGGAAAACAGGATTTATTCTACCCTAAATACAGCTAAAAATAACTGTGAATAAAGGTATATTTGAAATTAAATAGAACCCACATAAAACCTAATTTTGATTTTAGCAAAAACTGACTCAATTTCTACCCAAGTCCCTGGGTTTCGTGTTTACTGATGTTCACATGCATTATTCAGGAGCACCAAATATTAGGTGAGAGACAAAGCACAGTGTGGCTGAGGCCTTCAGTATGCAATAGAGAATTTTTTGATGACTCACAGGTAGGGCCAGTGATATAGGCAGTGAATATTATGCCACTGTGCATATCAGTGTTGCAGCAACACACTGCTTATTCCTGTTTTGATACATTGAATTCATCTTTATCTATAGAAAAGTATGATGGATCCAAAATCATTTGAGATGAAGCATTTATTCACAGCTGTGCCCACATCTCTTTTTGGAAAACATTGCTGGTAAAAATTATGGTAAAATGTTGAAAGTAATTAAAATTAAAGACTTTGATGGACCACTTCTGTATATTCCTTTTAATGAAATAATCTAAATTTCACTATGTAGTGAGTTGACTGTGCCTGTATGCCATGTGCCCACCAAAGTCACTCTATTATTCCTCTCCTCATCAGGATAGGAGAGAGAAAATAAAAGGAAAGACTTGTAGGTTAAGATGAGGACAGGGATAGGTCACTCACTGATTACCATCAGAGGCAAAATGGACTTGACTTGACTTGGAGATACTATTAAAATTTAATACCAATGAAATCAGAATAGAGCAATAAGAAATGAAACCAACCCTTAAAACACCATCCCTCCACTCCTCCCTTCTTCCTGGGCTCAACTTAATTCTTTATTTCCTATACATCTCCTTTCACCAGCAATGCAGGGGGACCAGGAATGGGGTTGTGATCAATTCATCACGTGTCCCTGCCACTCCTTCCTCCCCAGAGGAGGGACTCCTCACAGACTTCCCCTGCTCCCTTCCATGTGTGAGTCCCTTCCACGGGGCATATTCCTTCAGGAGCAGACTGCTCCAGCATGGATCCACCATGGGATCACAAGTGCTGTCAATAAATCTTCTCCAACAGGGGCTCCTTTCTCCATGGGGCCACAGGTCCTGCCGGGACCATCACCTCCTTCAGGTATCCATCTGTTCCAGCGTGGGGTCTTCCACGTGCTGCCAGTGGATATCTGCTGTTCCACCACGGACTTCCACAGGCTGCAGGGGCACAGCCTGGCTCACGGGGTCTGCACCATGGGCTGCAGCAGAGGAATCTCTGCTCCAGCACACAGAGCACATCCTGCCCATCCTTCTGCACTGACCTTGGTGTCTGCAGGGCTGTTTCTCTCAGATATTCTCCCTCTTCTCTCTGGCTGCTATAGCAGTGGGTTTGTTTCACCTTTTAAATAACATTATCCCAGAGGTGCTAGCCCTGTCACTGACGGGCTCTGCCCTGGCTGCCTTGGAACCAGCTCACATTGTCTCTGTCAGACAGTGGGGGAAGCTTCTGGCAGCTTCTTACAGCAACCACCCCTGTAGGCCCCCTGCTACCCAGCCCTGGTGATGCAAATTCAACATATTAAAATATAACAGAAATGCAAAGCAGAAAGCAAGAGAACATGCATGTACTTTTAGTTAAATTTTGTAGTGTGTTTGGGAGCTGACTTTGATAATCAGCTAAACCATAGTTTACATACAGGACTGAAGTGTGGTCATATGGCATATTTTATTAAGGTTTTGTGAGGCAATATCTCACAGCATCATGTGTGGAAGCATGCTGCTTTTTTAGACTGTGATCTTTCTCTTTTTTTTTTTTTTGGCTGTTTGTTTTAAAAAGTTAACTATTTACCAGGAATGCCTTTTTCCTTTGAATTTTTCTTTGCATTGAACAATATCCTGTAAATGCATTCTTGATTGTATACAGTTTTTTAAATCCAGTAATTAAGTCAATATTTAAAACTGTAAATATCAATTATTTGAATTAATAGTATATTTAGCATACTACCAATTAGTAGGTTATGTAATCCTCAATCTTGAGAATGGCCATTCTCATATTAAATGATTAAAGAAAAATATTTTCTCTAATTATCTCTTCTTGCATGAAATATGAATCTTTTATCACAGAAAACTTTCAATCATTAACATGTTAATTTTCCTTATATTATCTGCAATCCATTTCTTCTCTGATCTAAGTATTCAGTGAGTCTTTCTTCAGGTTTGTGTACACTTTCACAAGGAATAGAAACTGACACTGAAATAGCCTCTTTTGTTTTTAATTAGTGGAAGTACATGTCTCATTATTTTCCTGAGTACAGTAAGAAGCAAATAGCAGATTTGTTTGTTTTGTCCATAATTCAGAACATCTATCTTGAAGGTGCTCTGTCCCTTGGTTATTTTTTCTGAAGTATATTAGCAGTATTTTTCCTCACCATATCCTTTGCTTTCCTACTGTCTTCTCTGACTATTCCTGGTACAGAAAATTTCAGTTTCACCCATCTATCTGAAGCCAGCTACTAGCTCTCCTTTGGTCTGGGCATAATCTCAGTGCTGTCATGTTATGCACAAGGAATCCCTCATGCTGCTTTAACAAGGTTTCACTGAATACACATTGCAAAAATTAACATCTCAAAAATTGGATTTTGAATAGGTTTGAATTTCCTCCTGAGTATTTTAATGCATTTTGTTTCTTTTTATTCCACTTTTACTGTTATAATCATTTAAAATTTTCAAATTTCCTCCACAACAATAAGCAATGCTAAAAATATATTAAAGGCCATCTTCCTGTAACCCCATGACTCATGAAGCACTGCCTTTTACAAGGGCAGCAAATATCCAGAAACTGATCATTTGAGACAGCTGACACAACTTTAAGCTGCCTTGATCCTTTCAACAGACTTTGGGAGCAGAGAAAAATACAGCTCTGGCCATAACCCTTACTTTATCTATTCCTATTCTCAAGTTTACCTTTAAAATCAGTGAGAGTAAGGACAAGAAAGGAGGAAGGGGATATTACATGCTGTGGTATTACCATGCATTCATATGTGGGCAAGAAACCCCATTCCTAAGCCAAAGACACCATCTCCAGCTTCAGTAAATATTGGTCTAAAAAGTTGCTATATTGATCATATTGTTGAATCCAGTGAATATAGAACACAGATATCTGCTCTCTTCCTCCTCTTAACCTGTGCAAACAAAAAAAAAACAGTTTTCTGCTAAGTAGTTTAAGAACTGAAAAAAACAGCTAATGGACTTCTGCTCCTTTTTTTTTTTGTATTTTTCTGAGGCAATGAAGAATGAAAAAGTACTCAGAGGCTGGAGACTAGTTTTGTAAAAATTATCAGATCTTGCATTTTTCTTTGATGCATAGAGTATTTAGCTGAGCCATACAGTATGTAGAATGAAAATTGTTGGCTTGTTTGGTCTGAGTACCCTTTCCTTTGCAAAAAGCAATCAAATTATTTTTTTAGCACATTTAATATCAAATATTGATTCCTCCACTAAATTAATTTCAACTACCAGGCTCTTATTCTTTAATTATGAGTCCCAGTAAAAAAAAAAAATCAATAAACTACTAAAGATGTAATTGAATCAACTGTATTGGAATTATTTTATTCTTTACATTGAAATTAATGTCCTATTTATAGTAGTGATTTTGCAGCATATATGCAATAGCATACATTGGCTAACAACATACATCCTTTTTGCTTTGTTCAGCTTAGTTAAAGATACAGTATGATGCCTTATAATAAAAGTAAGACGTTGCCTTTTTTACATTAATTAGATCCACATTGAACAGGAATGTATTTTTTAAGGGAAGGCAGTCAAAGACTGAAAACAAGAGTGGCCTTTTCTGTACTTTACGATTATGTGAATCATCTAAGGCCATACGCTGTCTGATGAAACTATGTAAGAGAAAAATGATGGAAAAAATAGATTATTCTCTTTTACTAGCTGAAAGGAAACTCTTTTAATAGCTGATTATTGAAAGGAAAGCTTATTATGCTTTTAGCTTCTACGAAGGTTCCTGTATCATGGTTATCACCCTTTATCACGGGGTCACTGATAACCTTAAGTAACATGGCATAGTCTGTCACATCATGTTTGCTTTTCCCTTCTCTCCTCATGGATGAACTATGTGCGTACAGTGGAATTTTTAATTCTCTGCAAACCAAGGTCAAAGGATTGTGTCTCACATCTGAAGTATGAGAAGCTGTGCTTCTGATGCCCTTTATCCAGCTTGGCTAAGGATGTCAGTAAGACTGATGCTACTGAGGGGCCAGTCTAGAACTGCATACTTTCTCCTAACAGCTCTCCCCTGCACAGAATTAAACAAGTTATCTGTTGTGCTGTTTTGGGCTGGGATAGAATCAATTTTCTTCATAGTACTTTAAAAGGTGCTGTGTTTTCAATTTGTGACCAAACCTATACTAATAACACAGCAATGTATTGGCTATCGAGTGTCAAGGCTGTTCCTGCTTTTCACAGTGTCCCATCACCCCGGGGGCTGAGCTGGAACAGCTGATACCAAGTGACCAAATGTCCCACACCCTCATGGTGCCATGCTGAGCAATGAAAGCTTTGCAGGGGGAAAGAAGCAGGAAGTGGGGGAGACTTTCTGAGTGATGGTGCTTGTCTTCACACTGTTGCATGGAATCCTGCTTTCCTGGAAATGGCTGAACACCTGCCTGCCCATGGGAAGTGGTGAATGAGTTCCTTGCTTTACTTTGCATGTGTGCACAGCTTTCACTCTTTCTATTAAATTGTCTTTATCCCAACCCATGAGTTTTGTCACTTTCACCCTTCTGATTCTCTCCATTCTCCTGCTGGGGAGGGGTGAGCTAGAATCCGTGTGGGACTGTGTCTGCTAGGCCACACACCTGTAAACAATTTTGTCTATTTACTCTATTGACTCCCTAAGTGAATATATTGATCTTAGCTTATTTTCCACAGCTCTTTACCATAAGTATATATGTGTGTGTGTGTGTGTGTGTGTGTGTGTGTGTGTGTGTGTGAGATGCATGGTTTGTAACTTTGTTCTGTGTTATCATTAAAGAGAACTTTTCTATGGTATTGCGCTTAGTGTAGTTTTCTCAGCTGAAAATAAAATTATACTTATCCACAGTGTATGTATGCATTCTTAATATAAAAAAGTTTGAGGAATACTAAGCCTGCTATCCATCACCTCTTCGCATTACTCAGCTCAGTTTAACTGTTTAACATCAAAGGAGAAGATACTGATATACTTTCAAACTCCTGCATAGCAGAAAAGTGATTAGAGAAAAAACTACATTCGGATTAATGTAGTTCATTCTAGAATGAACTAGAAATGAGAATGGGGAAAATGGATATGAGGAAGTACTATGGCCACACTAAGTTTTTCCAGAGACATGACTGCTCCTGCCGGTGAGTTTCCTATCCAAAACCAAACCCAACCAAATCCCTCAAATGCAGTGTGGTGTGACATTGTCTAACATGCATCATTAAAGAGATAAAGTCTTGAATTATATATTTTAGGTTTATTTTTATCTTTTCTGGTAAGATCTGTAGAGATTTTCAGATCTTCCCTTCCAAAGTGTTAACATTCATTGCCTACAAAATTAAGAGCTGATCTTTCCTTGGTGAAAAAATGACATAAAATTTTTACAAAGGAAAATGCAGAAACAGAAGATGTTAAATTAGTAAGTGGTAGATTTTTTTAACCAAATCAGCAGACATCTTTTCTTTTAAGTGACATTTATAAGCCATAATTAAGTTATAGGAGCTTGACATATTATCACTTCACATCTGAGTCTTAGCAGGTATTTTTTAGAGTAGGCTGTAAGCTGTTCCCAGATACAAGACAGTATAACTTGTTTTGAACTTAGACTAATTTCAGAAACACCCTTCCTGTGGCACGTCATCTTTTATAAGTTAAGAAGAAATCTTCCAGGTGGATCTGCTACCAATAAGGAATGGTTAGAAAGAAGAGAAATTCTGACATTTTAGGAGGAATCTTTGCTTTTTCTAGAAAATGCAATAACTTTTCATTATCTGGTCTCTAAGCCTTTCCTGTTTTATTTATTGTTTTATTTGTTTGGGCTTTTTCTGTCCATTTATGTAACACACAATGTGCAACAACTCACTCGTACAAGTGCTTCAATGTTGTGAAAAACATTCTAGTCAGAATACAGGCTTTTTCTACCAGTAAATCACTTTATGGATCTCACCTCTAATTCCAGTATCGATATTGATTCTTCAGAGATTATTGTGCATGCACACATGAATACATCCAAACTAGAAATTAAATAATGTACTTCCTTCTCTGTTGCCCCTTTGTTTTATTTCAAGTACAGTAAAACAGTGCCAACCTTGTACTCCCATGGTATTAAGTCACATTTCCTACTTTAAAATTCTATAAATCACCAAATGCTTCGAAGTCTTGCATTGCTTATCTTACTCTGCCTTATCCTTAATAAATAGCTGTCTGTTTTCCAGGCTTTTATTCCTGTATCTTCCTTTTCTGTAGCATCCTTTCCTATATTCCAGATTATTCTTTAAAAAATAGCCCTTATTCCTAAACCCAATTGAAAGACTTCTCCTGAATCTGTTCCCATTTTTTTTATCTTGGATTTGTGATGACTGCTGTGCTTTTGGCATTCTGACATTTTTATTTTGCTAAAGCATGTTGATTTGGAGAGTCATAGGAAGGAAGTAAGCCTTTACTAATTAATCAGAACTAACATCTAAAGGAATAGAATCACTGATAAAAAAACCCCTTGTCTTCAAATTTATGTGATTAGAGAAATTAAATTTTATTTATTTTTATAATTCTTAAAGGCACATATGTTGAACTTCAGAAACAGTATTTTACTTGTACGATTTCTGAAAAGTTAATCTAGGTCATTGTTGTAGCTGCCTATATGCTGCATAATTAAAATATAAGAAGGCCTCAACAAAATGTATTTGGTAATAAATATTAAGTGAGTGTAAATAAACCTTTTTCCTTATACCAGAATTTAGGATTAAGGCCTTGAATATATAAAAATTGTCTGATTGAATTAATATATTATGATAGTAAAATCATCTTGTCCATCACCACACCTAAAGAGTATTAGACAGATCAGTTTGAGGGCAACAGAAATCTCCAAAATGTAAATAAATGAGTTCATCTTATTTTTGTGTATTCCACACAATGACCCTATCCTTACAGAACTTTTTAAACCTACCCATATCCCAGAGAAAGATCTTCAAACAAATGAAGTTATTGAAATCCTGAATTAAATCTCAGAGTACACAGTGTCACTCACATGCTTTTTCCTAAAGTATCAAATTCAAGACAGAAAAAACACATATGTTAACAACTGTATCAAGAAGTATAAAAAACTTATTTTTAGAATGAAACAATTACATGTGCATGGATAATCTGAAAGGATGTGTATATATATATGTATATGGATATGAAATATATTATTTGAAAAAAAAATCCTTAATTTTCAAAATTGTAACCAAACTTTATGGTCCTATTATACATGATAACTTGAAGAGCATTATATATTCAATCTTTATTTATTTTTCTTTCCATTTTTAATTGAACATAAGAACTGCAGCAGAATAAAAGTAAAAAATCAAATAATCATTATTGTGTTAAAAGATATAAACAAGTGCATTAAAATCTACAAATAAATATAAATTTAAGTATATTTTGTATTTGTCTGTCAGAAACAAAAACCCATAAATGGGGAAATTTTTATCTTTTAATTTGTATGTTTTTTTCTTCTGTTGTAAGGTGCTGGGGATTACATTTTAGAAATTCAGTGTGACAAACAATACTCTTCTTTTTGTTCAAGAGTTATAACTCAATGGTTTATTTTTAAATCTAATGACACAGACTAAGATAAAAATTTTGTACATTTATTTAAGAAATGCTATAATTTTTTTTGTATTTGTTTCTATTTTGCCATGAGTTTAGCATAATGTTGCTAATCCAAAAGGAAAGGCTGTGTAATTGCAGGCTCAGAAGTACATGTCAAATTGAAGTCAGTGAAAGAATTTTGTATTTTCAGTTTGAAAGTGTGCTATAGATAGTTTTCTTGTCACGTGGATCCATGCTGATCTGTAGATTTAGTAGACTTGAGGACCTTGATATAACCTGCATTTTGCAAACATAAAAAAGACTAAATTAATTCTGACTTTTTCTAAGGTTGCTATGGACTCATAGAATTTAAATATGAATGAGATGGAGCATTTGCTATAAAGCATTTTGCAGGCTGAAAGGGAAGATCTTAATTTAATATGCTACATTTAATATATAAAAATTTTCAGCTTGTAAAATTATTTTCTTTCTTTCTTTCGATCCTTTAAAAAGGGGAAATGAATGGGTTATTCAATCACTGGTGCTATAATTGTCTCAGATTCTATTACAGAGAATTTTCTATTTGCTGCTTAATCTCTGTCAAGATTCTTTTCTAAATCCTTATGTTTCAACAAACTGGTTACATTTTTTATTATATTTACACAGGTCTTTAAGCGCCATTAACTTGCAAAGAAACCAAAATAATGTAAATATATTTTAAAATCTACTTTTCATGTAAAAGAAATATTTCTGAATTAAATAAAAATAAATCCTTCCTAGAACAGTTTTCTGGCTCTTGAGTAGTTCAGTACTTGTCACTGTGTTATAATAGTCTTAGTGATGTTTTTCCCAGCTTTTAGTTGCTGTCATTTCTGCTGATAATGAGAGGGTTGCCTAGAAGTTGAAATAAGAAAAAGTCAGTTTTCTGACTAGGTAGTCATGTAGATTTGCATAGACATGTTTCAAGAAACCAGTTTCATATATTTTAATTGCCTTGAGCCATGAGCCTTCTTGTCCTCCTTCTATTTCCTCTCTGTCCTGTAGGAGAGTGAGTGAGTCTTGGAAAGGGTTTGGCTGCTGCTGAGGTCAGCCCACCACATGTACATTGTCAGATAACTACACCTATACACACCAGTTATAAATGCTACAGAATATCTAAAACCCATTCCAATGACATTTCAATTAAGTTTTTTTTTATTCTTCAATGTAACTTGTGTGTCATTTGTCCCACAAGAAAAATTCTGACATGTTTTGCATGACCACAACACATTATTGCATGATTTTTTTTGTTTTAATTATGAACTCTGAATTCTTATTAAATAGTGACTTAAGATCATACATGTTATTCTATGTCTTTGGCTATAGGAAAAAGATAATTTTCTTGCAGCTTTTATTTGGCTTACTAAATAAATAAACCATGTGTTGTATCAGTCTTGAATTTAACTTTGGGTAGCCACTGTAAATTATTATGGCCTCATGAATACCTAAAATATAAAGATCTTTTCCCTGTGTTGTAAAAATAATGTCCAAAGTTGCAATGCATCATACTATAAAGGGTCCTAAGTTTTTATGCTCAGAGAAAATTGATTTTCTTTCCACTCATCAGCATTTCTATTAACCCTTTTCTCAAATGTATACATGAAATGCAGAGTCCAAATTTTATTATTAGCCAGCTTATATATAATTAGATTTCAGTTCAAGTATAAAACAAAATATGAGAGAAATACAGATTTTTAAAAATTCTTTTCTTGTTCAAACAATGACTATAAGTGATATGAAGTGGGATTTGTCTCAGTTTAAAGGTTAGGTCCTAAATCTAGAGTGCTGTAGATTCACTTTATTTTCTATCAAGAAAATCGGATAATTCCATATAAAGTTTTCTTGATCAAAAGCTATGGAATTAATAAAACCTGGATTACCTTTTCCCCATATGTAGCTATTTTTCCATGATAACAAGAGGGAGATTCTAGATCACTCAGAAAACAGAAGGATATCTAAATATATTCCCATTAAAATCCAGCTTCATGCATAAACCTGATTTTCAGAAAATATCTTGGGCATTTTAGACAAACTTGTCTTGATTTCTAAATGCCCAAATTTTTGGTTTTCTTCGTGGAAACTAGGATTCTTACAGACTACATCCTCAGAGATAATTATGTACCTACATATGATTTACTTTTCAAAAAAGGAATCAAATTTCTTTCTGAAAACTTTTATGTGAATTATTAAGTACTGTATAGTAAAATAATAGAAAACACTAGAAATAATATATTTTTATTTCTGATGAACCAAAGTCATTAAGAAAACCCTAACCTGCAAAAGGGCTGAGTTCAACTGATAAACAGGTTATAGATATGTAACATAGAAATGCATTTCTAGAAAATAATTGGGAGATTTGAACTTCCAAATATGTGATGAGGCCAGCAATACATACCAATAGATATGACTACTTTTTGCTTATCATTTTTGGTTGATTTGGCACTTTTTTTTGGTCAAAGAAGTTGATGCTGGTGGAAACTATCTGCTTGTAAAGTCCTGCCTACCGGTTCAGTAATGGCAGCCAATAATAACCTATGCTTTTCCACTAAAGAAAATTCTCATATTGAAAAAATAATGACTATAATAACTTTCATGCAGTGTGTTACATAACTATGCATATAAGGTTTCAGTCTTCCTTTTTAAAAAAATAACTATGTTTGTATTTACTTTATGAAACTCTGATAGTGGGGATGCTGGCCAAGTTTTCATTACTAACATCTTAGAAGTCCTTTGAGAACTCAGTGTTTATGTACATTTTCTTAGCAACACTGGAGACCTAAATCCCAAGTACATTCATGAGGAAAATTCTAAGAACATAAGTAAACAGATGGAAAATTATTAATATCTTGAGACTGTTTAGTGTAGTACAATAATGGCTCCATGTAATTTTCTTCACACTTTTGGTATAATTTTTCATTTCTGGTCTCACAGTATAAACATGTATGTTTTCTGTCTGTTCCATTAAGAACAGTTATTACAAGAACTTAATAAATCTAATCCACTCTGATCCATTTTTTATCATGGACAATGACAGTCCTTGCTCAGAACTCAAAGTACGCACATAATTGATTACAAAAGAGATTTCTAACTTAAGCAGGAAACAGTCTTTTCTGCTCTGCAAGGATAAATTAATATTACAAATGTAGAAGAATGTTTTACAACCTCTAAGGGACTCCTACAGATTTGACCAGTCAATTATCTGCAGACTTTTAACTGTCTAAAACAGCTCCTCGAAGAAAACAGCTGTCTCATCTTAAGAGTGAGGATGCCCAATACAGCCTGTGGAAAGAAACATGCCTTCTATGAATAACATTAATTAATTGACTATGAAATAAATAAACTCTTAAAATGTGTTTATTTTTCCACAGTATTTAATTTACTGTCATCTATTTTTTAACTAAGTTTTTGTTGAATGCTAACCTTAGCCTCTGGTGAAATCTTTTCTCTACTTACACAGACATGATGAACTTACAGCATTTCAAAAATGTTTGCATTAAGTTTTGCAAAGCAGCAATATGTAATTTTTCATTTTTAAAATTGCTTTCTTATTAAAATATCTATTTAAAGGCAAAATAGCAGGCAATTATATGAGATGAGGAAACTAAGAACATTCCTATGTATCAAGTAAATTTTAGTCAGATTTCTTTAGTCTTTGCTCTGAAACCAGCAATTGGACTCTTTGTTTAAAATCAGAATGGGTCTTTTGGACAGAACATTTATTTTTATTGCATTTGCAAACGTTTGCTACATTGTCTCTTTCTAGATGGGTGCTACTTAGTCTTTGGTAAACCAAGTATTTTTCTAAGTCTAAGTCTTGGCACTTTGCTCAAGTATCCTGTTTTAAAGTGAGGTGCTGTTGGAGGCACTGGTGTCTTCTCTCTGGTGGTCAGTGATGGGACTGAGGGAATGGCCTGGAGTTGTGTCAGGAGAGGTTTAGGTTGGATATTAGAAAAAGGTTCTTCACCCAGTGTGTGTTTGGGCACTGGAACAGCTCCCCAGGGAAGTGGTCACAGCACCAGCCTGACAGAGTTCAAGAAGCGTTTGGGCAGTGCTCTCAGGCACATGGTGTGATTTTTGGAGCTGTTCTGTTCTGGGCCAGGAGCTGGACTTCAGTGACACTTTTGAGTCCCTTCCAACTCAGAATATTCTATGATTCTAATATAAGTGTCTGTTCAAGTGGTTGAAATGCCCATTCTTTCCAGCAGCAGCCTATCGTAGACATAAGTATTCCTAGAAGCACTAGTGCTCTGTAGAAACATGAAGAAACAGTATGAAGCACCAGACTTTTAGCTTGTTGTCTCTTTAGTGCTGTGCATTATCTTCTGTATTCCTCTTTTAGGATTAGTTCTGTTCTGGTGCCTCTCATTCTGTCTTGATCCAGCCATGCTTTGCAATGATATTGTGAACCACTTTAATGTGTTTGTGCCTTGCTTACGTACTCTTGCTGCGCTCCAGCAGCATTGGTCTCTCTATGTTCATTCTTTCCATTTTGTAGCCAAGTGCAGCCAAGAGCTCTCACAAATGTCTCCTTATGCTGTCATCTTTCCTACTACTTGTATTGACTGCTGTGCCTCTTCAGCAGAGAAGGGAATATTTAATGTGAGAGTACCCTGACACTTCTGAACAATGATCTGAGGCACAATACAGATCAGAGGGTTGCTATAATAGATTTTGTTCGCTCTTTTCAGGGTTACTGTTTAAGCACTGAACAATAAGTGAACTATTTTCTTTGCATTTAGTTGCTATCATCTACATACTGTAACACTAATAATGATAAGTAGTCAGACAGCAATAATATTTCTTTCAGCTCCAAATGCATTTGTTGTAATCAGAGAAGATAATTTAGGGTGAAGTAGTGATCATAAATCTGGGATTTCTAAACTGTCTGAAGATCTCCAGCTGCTGTGAAAAAATGGAAGAGTTCTTTTGCTGGAGTAGTCCTTTTGCTGCAGAAACTCTGCTGAGATGAAAAATTTGGCAATTTCCCTTGTTTGGTTAATACTAAACACATAGCCCTGCTGGTTCCTTGTGGAGATGTGCCCTGTACTCGGTATGGTTTCTTTGTATCGCTCCAAGGCTCAGTACTTTACAAATCTGCATCTCTCTTATCACTTATAAATTGTGTCATTAGACTATTTTTAATGCTATTTTTCTTTTTCTGGAATTGTTTGTGAATTGATTTACATACTATCAGATGCAGGTAGATACTGTGCTGTGAAGAGACTGACCTTTGGCAATATACAACACAAATGGTGAAAATTACCAAGGAAAATACCTTTTCCTTTCTCAGTCTCATAAATCTAATGTTATTAGTGGCTAAGGAAATGACATCCACTAAAAAAAATTGACTTTTACCCTGCCAGTGTCCTTTTAACTTTGTATTTTACATACTTTTTTTTTTTTTTTGGCTGTATTCATAGTGGAAACGAAATCTCGTGACCTTTCTTTTGGGTGATTTTTTTTAAATGGGTTTAATGCAGTAATTCAAATGCAAACTTAAAAAATAGCCTGAAAATAAGAGTTGGTCTAAGCAATCCCCCTCTTCAACATTTGTGAGGTGCTTGCAATATTCTTTACTCTTATACAATGAATAAATAAACTGAAAGGAGGCAGTTTATAATTGTGAAGCCCCGTATTTCTTTGGGGACAGTGCAATGTAAATCTCATTGAGGATGCAGACTGTTGTGATATGACATCCCAATATAAAGCAGTGTCCTCCTTACAGAATATGGGACTTATAGCTGTGGGGAAAACACCTTGGAATTGATAGGAAATCCTGTGGCAGGCACAGGTCTGTGGTAGCATATGTTTAAATAAAAGCCACAGACTCACTGAACTTTCCTATTAACAGCAGGACAGCGGTGCACCACTTTGAAAGAGAATCCCCGGTGCAAGTGTTCACAACAGAGAGTGACTGGGAATTTTGCTTTGGCAAGTTCTTTGCAACAGAATAGGTCTCTTAACGGAGACTTTAGGAGAGTACAAAATAGGATCAGATCTTTTATCTTCCCTCCTGCCCAATGGAAGCCTTCTAGTGAAGTTAAAGCATCCACTCCTTGGACAGACTGATGTTTCAGGCCATATTTAACTCCTTTTAAAGTAATTATTCATTTTATTTATGTTGAGTTCTCATCTGTGTTATGATATACAGTACATATATGGTATTCTGCCATATAGGATAAAGCTTTAGCAGCTCTGTGAGGATCAATAAGGCAAAACAATAGTATTAATTCTGATAAACCATTATTCCTTCTGTAAAGCATTACATCTTTATCTGTACCTTTTATTATTATATAATAATAGTATTATTATTCCCTTTTTTTAATGGTTGGTATGATAGGGACTTAAAACTCTAATAGCTCAACCTTGAAAAAAGACCCTTTGTGCACATGGACATGTTTTTAAAGACTAAAAGTCACTGAAGATTTGCTAACACAAAGCTGCGGACATGTTTAGAAGACTATGGATAACTTAAAATACTTCTGACAATTTTGAAATAACATCAGTCTGTCGTGATGAACCTATTTTCATTCAAAACCAGGACAACCATAAAAAGACACACTGAATCTTTAGGTATTTATTAGTCTCCAAAGTGTAAAATAATTTTTTTACTATCATACTTATCTAAATTCCTTTTCTTTCAAAATCTGACCCTGAGTGAACATATTTTTCTTGATAGTTGAATTACTTTTTCTATGATTTCTCTTTTCTATGCTGAGCTTCAGACTGAAGAACATGTTTACCATAGAGTTATGAACCTGTGAAACCAAGGGCTACAGTAAAACTGCTGATGCAATGTTAACTACAGCAGCATGAACAATTTAATAGTTATTTTATTCACAATGAAAATGCTTTAAAGGACTTCCTAAGACATTTGTAAAGGTGGCAGACAGAGGACTGTGGGCCAAGACTATGAACTTAATGGTCTTGTAAAGTGCAGCATTACCTTTGTTTAAACTATGACCTTCCTTCTATTGTTTCCTGATAATTATTTCTCCTAATTGTTAACCTTCTTGTATGTTTTGATCATAAGTAAATTGTTACTCTATATAATGAGAATTCTTTGAATTCTTTACATCTGCTTGCTTGGTAAGAATACCACAACATGTATGTCTGTGGTTCTTGCCTTTATGGGACATGGGAAAAAAACTTACAGATGGTAACTTGAATAACTTAAGGCACATTATTATGTTAATCTATTTGTCCTCATCCAAAATATTCTAAAGGCAAATTAAACTAAAATTTGAGAGGAAATAAAAATGAGAACAGTGTCAGAACAGTTCTGGAGGGAATTGTGTGGTGAATAAGGTGTTTGAGTTGGGGAAGGAAAGGAAAATGAAGAGAAATGAACCATGATGGGTGGGAGATTTTGGATACCCTGTTAATCAGTCTTGGAAGTAAAATCAGAATTAATGTCCTTTATGTTTCTCCATATATTCATTCCTGAAATCAGTGGGTCTGGGAAACATCCTTGCTGGCAGATGATTTGAGCTTGTTTTGACACATACGATCAATCACAGGACAAAGAAATCCTTACTGTTTCTCTCTATGTATTTCAATGTACAGTCCCAGGGACAATGATTATCAAAGTAACACGGAGACATAGATATGTAGAAAAATACACACATAAGGTATAATAATTTCAAATCTGCTTAGTCACTCTCCTCACAAGTTTTAAAATTTATGTTTCTCCACAAACTTATGTAATTTCTCCAAAGATATCTTTTGCCTTTACTCATCCTTCCCCTTGCCAGGATTTTAATTTTATTACTGATATATTAGTATGTTAAAGTACAATTTAGGCCACTTTGCCCTTCTTTGTAGTTCAATATTGTAGTCCAATAACCTATGCAAAACTATTTTAGGTATAGTTTGCTTAATTTCAAAAGAAAAAACATAATAAAAGATTTCAGAAAGACTGACAGGTTTATTTTGAGTAAATACATATATGTCAGTGGCATAACTATCAGCTCTTCTTCTCTATATTTGTACTTCAAAAATAGATTAATTTACCTTAAAAACACTCACTGTTTGACTGGTGTAACAAACTTTTACTGATGCAATCAGGGCCACCATATATATAGGCATAATGTAAATAATTTTGTGGGGGCAAAATGGATCTAGATTAAGGTAACAATAATCCTGTGCCTATTTTGGTGGCTTTCTCCAAAGGAAGGAGAGCAAAATGTTTCTGGTCCAAAAAGTCATACACTTCCTGCATAAGCAGCTAAACAAGTGGGAGGATTGGTGAGTGGTTGATGCTACTGTGATCACAGATCATATACAGCCTTGTATGACTTTCATAAATCCTTTCACCAGATTTTTGATGAAACCAGTTTTTCTTGTCCTTTGCTTGAGTAGAGCAGCTTGAACCAAGACCTTGCCTCTGTATCTGCCCCATTTGAGCACCTTGGTACTGGGAAACTGAACTGAAAAATGTCAGCATCACCTATTGGGCAGGCTTGAGAGACAAACAGTAGACTTCAGTGATGAAGTGGTTCCTCAGGAGAGGATGAAAGAATTCCATGTGTTTGAGATGCAGGAGGAGGTGAAATGACTCCTGGGAACAGGGCTGCCTGGGGAAAGAACTCACACAGCCCAGGGCCTGGCTAATACCTCTGAAACCTCTCATAGGCACACGACATCTCACTTGCCTTCAGCAAGGCTTAACCGAAAATAGGAAGCACAATCAGTAGAACCTACATGGGATGGCAGAGCTCTTAGAAAGGACATGCAAAAATAAACAAGCAAGAGAAACAACCAGTGAAAAATGAACACCAGACACAGAGGCCTAGAGAAAGAATGTAAATGGTGAGCACTGAGAATAAAACTAATAAATGCAAAGGCTATCAAAAGAAAGGAATAGGTCTCTAAAGAATGTCAGAGATCCAAGCAGGTGTGAAAATTCAATTTGCATTTTGAAAAAAAAAAGCTTTGTCTGTTTGGAACCCTAGTTTCTACATGCTGATGAGGAAATTGCGAACTCAAGATTGTGTTTTTACGATAATGACTGATTTGCATGCAGTGACAGTGGTCCTCAACACATACCAGGTGGCATACCCTTGTGATTATAAGCAATATTTTACCTATATTACATCTGGATGCTGCACTAATTCCTGGGTATTTCTGAAACCTTTCTTCTTGTGCATGCAGAAATAACTTCATACATTATATTCTATATTTCTATTATACAAATCTCCTTCAGTTAGATGTAAATATTTTGATTTTGTTTTGTTGGTTTTTTTTTAAACCCCAAGCTGGTCCAAGGTGAATTAAGGAAATTGAAGTAAAACCAAAAGTGATTTGATGTTAACTTTTCCTGCTTAGGTAACTTCATGCTTCTTCAATGTCGTACTTATTGAAGAAACACCTGCACTTAAGCATGACAGTCTCCTTGCTCCTCACAGGTACAGCTTCCACTTCTCCAGTCACATCACAGGACCAAGTGATACAGTGGTTCTAGAAATACTGCCATTCAATACCATCTCATATTTAAAAGTGGACTAGTGTGTTCCTATGTGTTATGTTTTACATGTTCCTGTAAGAGTCTCAAACATTAACAGGCTAATTTAAACAGCAACAACAAAAACCCCAAACCAAAACAAAAGCAGTAACATAAAAGAAAAGTAAAAGAAGACATTAATAAGAGAACTTTAGGTCCCTTAGCTTCTTGCCATTGGCAGATATCTCAGGTTGCAAAGTGTGTCTTTCTGTGTCTTTTAATTCCATGAATAAAGTCAGGATGACAGACAGTTTTGTAGATTGTTTATAGTTTCAAAGGTCTCCTGAGTGCATTTCATGCACACTTACTATGCTTCATTTGTTCTCCTAAAAAAATATCACAGAAAACATTTTGAATAGTTTTTGAATACTGCAACATTTTGGTAAGAAAATGTACAGCAGGAGCAGATAAGATAAAAGGATAATATTTACAGTGGATGTGGTATCAAGTATTGCATTTGCTATTTCTTAATTGATGCATTGTATTAAGCAAATTCACTTTTTGCAGTGTCTCAAATGTCTCATTTTCAGTGTACAATGAGAAGTTATGTTTTCTTTTCATGAAATAATCACAATAGAATTTCTCAGTTTCTATTTTCTCATCCCATGGGCTATAGTTCTGTATTCTCCTGTCTCTCTTCATCTCTCTTCATCAAAACCAAAAAGAACCAAAAACTCCAAATGAAAACAAGCAATGAAAAAACCCCAGCCCTTCTGGAAAATGGGTTTATTTTATGAGCTGATAATTTTAATATATTCAAGTAATAGAAATAATTATTCTTTCTCAGATTCAAAAATAAAGTTAAGCAGCAATACCTTTGTCAAAGACCAAGTTGATAGTGACAAATTAGACACAAGCAAAATACGTAGTTCCATGTCATCCTGTCTGTCCTCATGTTAATGTAGAAATGTTTCTTAAAGGGTATATTAAATGATAAATCCCATTTGGCTTTAATAATTTTAGTAGTGTAATTCCTACTCCTTCTCTTCAGGGATCGTAGCATAGCACAGGAAATCTCCTAGGACCTCATTCTGCCAGTTTTACCCTGAACAGTCATTTAATCCACCATAATCCCAAGGAAATATTTTTAGGGATTTGTAGAGGAAGGTGCTAGTCAAAATGAAAGATATGTCCTATACAAACAAGTTATGATTGCTGTTTTTAACTTTCTAAAATAAGTTTGCTTCTAATGTGTACTCTTAATTCAAAATGTGTTGTGGGAAGAGGAGGAAGACAGTTTGTTAACTTTGATTATTTACAAATTTCCATAGTTTTCACTTTTGCAAATCATAGGTAATCAAGGCGATGTAGTAATTTCTCTTATAAATCATTGCTCTTCCCTGCTTATTGATTGGCCAAACATTTTACTTGTCTGGTTAGGGTTTATTTTTCTGTGTGTGGAAATCTAAAGGAAAAAGAATTATCTCAGTTATTTCAAAAACAGAGAAAAAAATAAGAGAATTTTTTCCTGCTTATTGTTCCATTAAAAATGCCTGTGAAGAATTTCCACAATTTGAAGCAGTTCATATGTTGATTATCAGCAAATTCTGTGAGCGTCAACCCATCCAGATCTGACCTATTTAAAATACTAAACCCTTAAAGCCTACTGAGTCCCTAAGCAGTAAATTTCAACACAGTAGCACGATTTTCCTAGCAGTGTACTGTTAATATTTATGTAAGTGCAATGCTAATCTCTGCCCAGAGCATGGTGCAACTTGAGTAGAAATACTTACAATTTCTTTTCTAGGGGAATACTTGTTGGATTTGAAGCAGGACACCAGAACAGGAGACAAGACAAGATAATTATACTTGCATTTCTCACTTTTACTACTCATTAAATGTCGGTCTTATTTCATTTGCCAAGGTAGGCAAGATACAGTCTCCCATTTTATAAACGTTGCAGAGGCTTTCCTTCATTTTTCACTCACACTACTTCTGAAATGAAGATACTCATTCAGAATACTTTAAAGGATCTGTTGATTATGTTCCTTTTCAAAGCCAAATAAACCTCGTTGTCAAAATTCTGCTTTCTAGCAAAGTTGCTAGTTTTGGAACATCAGTATATTTACCTATAATGTACACAGAAGAAGATATCCTCAAGTCATGATCCTATTTCACCAGGGGCTTTCTGGAGGAAACAAATATGTTAAATGCTCATTTAATTCCGCTGACATTTTTGTTCCAAAACCCAGACAATCTCCTTTCTTCTTTCAGGCTTGAGGTCCTTGCTCCTAGTTTTCCTGAATGTAGTGTATAATTACTTTTAAATTGCTACAGTGATTTCCTTCAAGAACACCTGGTAGATGATACAGCATATTTATCTCTCCCTGCAGGGATGTATAAATATGAGGTATTCTCCTGTAGGGGACATGTGGGCAGAATTACACTTTTCCTATATATGCATTCCTGTTCTGCACTGCTCCAATATATAAGATACTTTTCCAGATGCCCCTGTAGAACTTAATATCTCTGTCCATCTTAAACACAAAGCAGAGATTTTGAGTTTTCTAAAATGGAAAACTTGCTTGGAAACAATAGGTATTTGCATTTTCAATAACTATTTCATTTTAATTTTATTTGAATATCTAGTCCATCATAAAGTAATCTCTAATTTCAGAGGCCTTCTTGTCAAAGCCTTAATAGTCATGAATCAAATACTACATTATTTCCTCACAAAAAGAACAACTGAAGTCACCAGTGGAAGAGAAAGCAGCAGAATGAAAAGAAAGATTGGAAGGATAGCAAGTTAGAAGGTTAAAAATAACCATGGAAAACAGCATAGCTACCTGTGACAAGTTACTAGAATGGAGTTTGGAATCTGGCCTTCTCATTCCACAAAATTAAGAAAGCTTGGCAAGAATTTTTAGGTGCAGAACTGGAAGAAGGTAAACAAAAAGTGGTCCTGTGCTTTTATTTAGAATGCTAAAGCACAGAAATATGGCTTTACCTGTCTTTTTCCTTACTATGAACTGTATTTTTCAATTTCATCATTTTTCAGCCATAGGGCCTTCAAAATAGCTTTTCATTAAATTAAATCAAATAAATTTAAATTAAATAATGTGTGTTCTTTTGAGGAAATTTATTTAATTGTGCATGGTTTTAAAATATAAATTACTTGTAGCCCGTATTTTAAAGGCGTAACTGGCATTGGCCATAGATTGATTATTGCATAGTCCTACTTTCTCTCCCAGGAAATCCAGAATTCAGGTGGATCCTGCAGCCTTCCCCCAAACACAGGGAGACATAAAATTAACCCACTTGTTTGTTGATCAAACTGGATTAAATAAGAAGGAAAAAAAGTGTTTATGGATTACTTATCTTGGGTCCAGAAAATAACCTGCTGTCATCCAGACTTAGTTCAATCAAAGCTTACCTCTGGGGTGTAGTTTTGTTACAAGTGATAATGAATGATCTAAGGGTGTAAGAAAGACAGATTTGTAGGTAGATATAAATTAATTAAATCTATTTTGTAAATTTTGGATTACTTTACATGTGGCTAATATAAAACCTACTGACTTCTGACCTACTGTGTCTCCAGCGTAGCAGTTTCAGATTTGTAGAAGCCAATACGTAGCCAGACAAAGGCACTATCTTGCTTGGTGAGGACAGAAAGTTTCCTTCTTCAAATATCCAAGGTAAAATAAATAATCATTATTATTAGAAATAGAAGATAAGTAAAAAAAAATCCAAAAAACACTTGCATGATTTCTTAACCAATTAAATTGTTCATTAGTAGTAGGATTCATTCAGTAAGAGGGTGAGCTGTCCCTCATGCTGTAATTAAAAGAAAATTAAATTAAACTATTTCCATTTTTACATGCAAAGAGTGCCCAGAAGCAAACAAGTTTCAATGTAGTTATTAGCTCCTTCCTGATCCAGTTACTTCCTTTATACTGTATTGTATTCAGAAACAAATTTAAATAATTTAATTGAGATTTTCAAAGTCAAGCACCTGGAAGTTAGGGATAATAGAGGTAAACCTTAATTTTTGTTCTATGTGCTTGAATGAGCTTGAATGTACTAGGATCCTGTGGAAATGCTCCTAAGGTAGGAGCTTACTACCCTGAACCACAAGCTTTTATAATATCGAATTTCGGGGCAATTTTTAAACACTTATTCCTTCAGGAAAATAGTAAACATTTCATATGTGTAATTTAAGAGTCTTCTTGCCCTACAGACCACATTGCTTTCACATATATAACAGCAATATTGCATCTGCCATTTAAGTATCTGAACCAAAGGCCTATCCTAGGAACTGAAGAAAGATGGTCAGAAGAAAGTTTCAGTTTGTCCTGAGTTTTTTTTCCTGACCTGAGATTTAAATGATCTCCAGCTTCCCAAAATCTGGATACAAACTAACTGTGACCTATGGAATTTGGAAAGAGCACATTGTTCCTTTTATGCCTTGCTACTCTCCCTTTGAGTTTCTAGTTTATTAGGCATAGTTACTGTTATTTTATTGGAAATACAAATTGAATCTCTAAATTATGTATTTGGCAGTGCTTGGCACACAGATACCTTTTTCTATTAGTACAGGGACTAGGGAAAATAGATGGCAATTTAACTGTTGGCATCTTAGAAGCAGCTCAAACCATCATGGAGAAAATGGCATCTCTGTAATAGAGAATCTCCATACAAAACACAAAGGACTTCCATTCTAGAACTATGAAGTGAGGGTCTAAGTACAAGGTTTTGTGGTTAGTGTCCCAAGAAACACTGCAGTAGACTGAGAAAAATGTTACTGTGTTCTTATTTGCTGCTTTCTAGAAAGAAATGGGAAAATAAGCTTCATTATTAGGCTGAAAAGCAGAGGAAAAAAAAGCATCACTTTTAAAAATGCTATTAAAAACAAAATAAACATTTTTTGTTTTAAGTCCTGCTGGTAGATATACCTGACAACATTCCTTTAATTTCTCTGGAATGCTTCTTAAAAGTAGAATTCTTAGTTCGTATGAGTGCTGAGAATTTTATATTGTTTCTTGGCTTTCACTTTGTTTACTGACATTAAATATATGCTTTGGGAAGGAAAGGGCAGGAATGCTGTGACTACATGTCCCTATGTATTTCACTCAGATATCTAAATTAACAACCCTAATTTATTGCAATGCTAGTGAGGCCTTCATGTGATTTCAGCTGTAACTCATCAATAACTTTTTTTTGGTGTCTTTTTCGTCCTGTGAATCTCTGTTCCACCCCAGCTACCTCTTCCTGCCCCTGCATCAGTTCTGTTCTGGCACGGGCACTTGTGCAGCTGGGCAAAAATCAAGACTGGGAAACTGACTTGTCTGAAATTACAACCATTCAAATAAACCATTTGAACAATTTTTTTCTCCTATGGAATCACACAGCTTTTTCAGGTGAACACAGGGTACTTCACCCAGCTAAGCAGATAAGAGTAAGGGGCAGCTATTCAAATTACCACTGAATGTAAGCCTGTGTTTTTGGGGCACCTGGTGTATAGCTAGACAATTCTTATTTCCTTGCTTTGTAAAGTCAAAATGTGCCAATAATATACTGTGTTTGTTATTAGCGCTAATTTATTATATACCTGAATGATCTTGATATTACTTCAAGAGGCTCAGTAAAAATAGATATTTTTCCACACAGAAATTTTGCATTATTCACTAACTCTGAACATGATCTAATGCCTAATGCTTAATTTCAGTAGTTAAAAAATAGTGTTTTGTCTTATTAAACTAAGATCAGCATTTTGTTTAGTGTTACATGTACATTTTTAAACTCTCTAAACCCTCTTCTGTTAAGTGTTCATAAAATGCTAATTTATAAAATCTCTGGTTAGAAGAATCTATTTTCCACTACATTTCAAGTTTATTACATTATTTTTCATTATTGATTTCTAAATTAATTCATCTTAATTAAAGAAGATTTGGTACACTAATTCTTGTCTTTTCATTAAATGGCAACACTAAAATATTCAGTGTCTGGTGTATAGGTTATTCACCATGATAAGGGTATGATGTGAAGATTCCTTTTCTGTAAGGATGTTTTACTGAATAGTCTGTTAAATTGTCTTGCTTCTATTTAATTCACATGCATTGAGATTCTTTAAAACTTATTACTTGTGACTTTTCATGGAACTTCTATACCAATGCAGCCAGCATAATAAATATAATTACCCCTGAGCTTTCAGCATTCTAATTCCTGTACTCTAATTTTATGATTACTTAAAAAAAATAAAAAAGAATAGCATTTCAATGTTTTTTTAAGCAACATAGAAATTTATGTCAACAATAAGGTATTATGAGGAATGATAATAAGGTGTATCTTACTTTCCTCATTCAAGTTTGAATTACTTTGCTGTTATTAACCAAAATGACACTGTACAAAGAAACAAAAATAATGGAGAAAATATTACCTTGTATAATGGAAAATAAATTGAAATTATCAGTTCAGAATGCTAAATGGCATTAACAGTTTATCACTATTTACCTGTGAGAATGAGATTAGAATATTTATGAATCCAGACAGAATTGAAGCAGTGGTTTTTTATGAATTGTTGCACTTTGAACAGATGAATGTCAGCCAGATCATTGAAAATCTAATCTAGTTGTTAGAAATATCCATTTCAAATGCATATCCTTGTATCTATTTTGATGCTGTATTGAGCAACTTTCTGTAGCTTGCAGGATATAAAGAACTTGAAATCAGTATTTAAAACATTGCAAATAAAAGTGTAAAGCAACAGAAAAGGAAACAGGTAAAGAGAAAGTTGTTCAGTATGCTTGTTACTATAATTTCCAATATGCTTATTACTATAATGATTTTGAGTTTTTCCAGCTCTACTGCTGTTTGAAAAAAAAATATAAAAAAAGGTAGGATAGAGCCCCAGCATTTTATAGGTTGTAGTCTTGACATTGCAGTTGGCCCTATATAATCAAACTTCATTCAAAGAATAGCTCCTCATGAAATGGACTTTGGTTTTAAAACTATACATTCTTTTCTGGAGCTTCATTGGCAGTATGAAACTGCATCTTTCAAAAACAATCTGCTCTGTGTTGATGCAGCAAGCTAATAAAAGCAAATAAAAGTTCTGTTTATGAAAGCATATGGCAACCCTTATTTTTGTAAGATAACAAAACTTGCTATGAGGTTCATATATAAATAAAAATTTAATTCAAGGAAAATATGAACAGTTGAGAAGAAATAAAACATGGAGCAGCTTCAATTTATAAAATCTGATAAAATATTATCTATATTGAAAATGTGGAAATGGGAACAATTTCCTTTCCTCTCTTCATGATTCATATACATTTATATGCTCCTGAAGAAATGATCGGTATGTGTCTTCTAATAACCACACACCTATTAATAAAACAGATATGGTATGCAAGTTGAAATAAGAAGAATTTATTTTCCATGGCACAAAACCATTTTGCATGTAACAGTTAAATCAGTGAGATGTATTCGGACTTGAGCACTGGAGAATAGCATCTAAATAAGCAAAAGCTGGAAATGAGGTTGCTGAGACTAAATGCTTCAAAAATCTCAGTGCATATTTCCATCCACCTGTGACATGGTGATAATTTTGTTTAAAGAACAAGCAAACTTCCATAGTGCATTGTACATAAGGCCACCATTCAATGATATCTTCACTACTATGATTTCATAGCATTTTCTGTTCCAGTGCTGCAGGCTGTCTTGTTACCAGATGCCAGTGGATATTTAAGCCCACAGGAGCAGGCCAGATGAACAAGGTAGGCTACTTCAATTTCAGGATTGCAATCTGTATTTAAAGGTTTATATATTTAGGATAAAAATATGGAAAACTACAGAATTATTAGAAGGCAAAATTGGCAGTGAAAAAAGGGGTGAAAATAAATGGGTAATGGGTAGAATTTAAAAACAATTTATCCTCCAAAAACCCACATCTATTATAAGCATTATTCTAATTAATTTCTTTGTAACAGTCACATATCTGGTTTATAATATTTTGAAAACAAATTCAAGTTTTCTTTGTTTTTATAGTTGAATAGCACAGTGAAGAGAGGGATTTACTCATATACTATTAGGTTATTGATATTGCAAAATGTAGTAAAGGGTATAATGGAAGGAAGACTATCAAGCATATATTTTATCCAGCATCTTCTTTACACGTGCATTTTATCTAAGTCAGTTTGTCGATTACTCCTTTAAGGGATTTTATTATATCAACTTGTATGGGAGCATATTTGGAGTTCTTGCTCCAAAATCAAAAGGCAAAGATTATAATGCAGTTAGAATTCATGGACTGCAAGAAATTAAAAAGAGATTTGTTCTTTGCTTTACAACAGAAGTAACCTCTTTTATACTGGAACAGGCTGAAGTGGTTCGTGTTCATTGGAGTTGAAAGTTCATTGAATTCATTGTCACTTCAGCTTCACAACATCCAACCACCAAAGCCAGGCATTCAGCATGAGTCTGGTGGCAGAGGAACACAAATGGTTTCTTTTCAAGTGTAGCCCCTATTACTCACAGGATTTACCAGATATATGCAGTAAATTGTCAGTTCTAACATCTGGATCTTAATCTTTCTTTTATAACATAAACTTAGAGGCCAAAAACTTAACTGAAATTTAATATTAATCATGACTTCATAATACATGTAGCTACAGTGATATTGGGTGAGGATGCAAAAGAGAACTGGGCTTTGTCCTGTGCCCACCTATTGCACATCTCTTGGTAAAGTGGTAAGTAATGCTGTCATGTCAGTATATGTGACACACTCCAGGTATTTTTAGACTCCTCTCCATACTTGCACAACCATGGTTAAGACTTTGCTCAGTGCTGTTACTCCAGAGCTCCTGTAGCAGTTACTTGCAGGTCTGTAGCTTACTCTGAAGCAAATCACATCCCCGCTCCACTCTTTGGTGTACACTACAATTCCTCACTTTTACCTTACCTAGTCTGGTACAGACTCCTTAACTCATGCAACCCAGTTCAGACATCTATTGAAGAATGAACTGCACTCCAGCAGTCCTTCTTTCTGTCCATGGACTCTACAGAGGACAATCACAGAGATATGTAATATATCACAAAGATAATGTAATATGGCCACAGTTGCTCAGATTAAGCATTTTCAAAGTGATGACATTAAAAAAAATTAGAACGCTCTTCTACTTAAGGAAGCTTTTAGTCATAACTGAGAGAGCAAAAGGAGCAATTTAGACATAAAATCAAGGAAAAAGGTTGTAATTCAAACGCTAGCTGAGGGCTGTAAGTAACTGATGGAAGGAACCTGAGAGTTATATGTAATACGGACAAGCAGCAACATTACCAAGTGCCTCATGGTCTTACCACAAGTGCCTTGTGGACCTTAAACAAAAAATGAGTTTTTGGAAACAAAAAATGAGTTTGCACTGTCTTCCTTCTACCTGAGGGGCAAATTGTGAGGGAAAAATCTATAAGCAAAGAAAATGTCTGAGAAAGTATGATAAGAATGCTTTGGGATTCTCGACGGTAAGAGGCAACAAATTTGAGGAGTCAAATTCCAGATCTAACAAAGTCAGTGGCAACATTCCCATTTTCTTCGTTAGGAGCCAGTATGAACAGAAATATGAACAGAATATGAATAAAGGAATATTTTTCCAGTTTTGTGATGGAGCATCTTATGTTTATGTACAGTCTGTCTTCCACAAGGAAGGGCTTTAGAAACTTCATACGATAAATAGAGTTCATGTTCCTCTGAAATGCAAGTGCATCAAAGATGAAAGGTTTAAACTTCTCAACACAGCAATCAAGCAATACATAACTGTTTACTACAGAAAACACAAAGTTGTTTCAATGACATATTTTGAGAACAGGGGAAACGTCCTTAATAAACTCATGTGATTGCCTTTGAAAGTCTGCTCTTGAAACGGTTCATGAGCTAATGCTGTAATTTACATTGCTGTAACAGCAGATTCAGAGAGAAAAGAGTCTCCCAAATGTCAACGTCTCTTCCTTTATCATGTTTTTTTCTTCAAAAGATGTGATTCCACTTTACATATGTATTCATTTATAGTTTAGAGTCTAATCATACCTGGAATTCCTAGAGCCAGTAAGAAAATAGAGTTGTGCCACTTAAAACATTTTTTTTTTAAACTGGTGCTGTTTACTTCACTCATATCTCTATAAAATTATATATTTATAATTCAGGCTGGATGTGTCCATGCATGTATGTATCAAAAATATAGCTATTTTTTTCTTTCTACATGGAGAAAAATGTCCTCATTTTTTTTTGTTGGAAGTTTTCCAACTGACGCATTTTATGAAAAAGCCCCACAGACTGAGGTATGTCAGCTGTTTCCTCTCTTTTCACTGAAAAACACATAAAATATAGAAATTACAGAACATGAAGCTCATACGAACAAGCCCATGGTGATCTGGGATGTGGAGCTCTTTACAAAACTAATCTGTGAGTTTTAAAAGACAAAAAAAAATTAATAAAAAAAAATACTGGTATGTAGCAATTACTGCATCCTAAAAAAGTATTTTAAACTGTGGCTATATTAATAATTAAATATCTATGGTTGATATTTTATCATATAGATAATATAACTTGATACCTAGTGAATCAGCACATTGCTGTTAACCATTGTGTGCCGTACATAACTACTTTTTTATTAAATATAGAAGTCACCCAAACTTAATTAGACGCATTATGTTTTGTGTAGGAAAAGTTGATTTTAAAATACACTTGGAAAAGGGCACACAACAGCACAGCTGTCAGTGGCTTCACGCAACTATAAACCAGCTTACCTACTTAAAGTAGACCTTTGGAAAGTATGAAGCCATGCTGAGGAGGGGACATGTTTGATTTCAAGATTTTAGGCAATATATGATTGCAAAGCTAACTCCAACTGAAGTAAAATGGAAAACTTCGACTATGTAAGACTCACTACCTGAGAAAATTGATTATAACTTTTTTATCTACCCTACTGTCTGCAATATAGAACATCTATATTTTAAATAAGCTCTATTATTTTGTAACCTATAGGTATAAATAAGTATTTTAGAGAATTATTCATCTGACATAGTTAACATCTTATGAGAAAGACAAAGTTTTAAACCAGTTCTTGGGAGCAAAATTTCTACATGTATGATTTGGGGCAGATTACTTGCACCCTTAATTGTTATCATTCAAAGCACCACTGCTTGCTGTGTAGTATTTTTGTAAAATGTGCTGTGTTATCATCATGGCATTAAATACTCTAGCAAAGTATGATTTTGTTATTAAGATAAGTTATTAAGCTCCACAAACTGTCCTGATTTAATGAAAAATTAGTAGGTGCCTTATCTTACTGATTTTTTAATTTACTGTTATTACTTATTGGTAAATTTGGATTAAAAAAATATTTTCTCAACTTAGTTACTGCTAGAAAAGCTATTTGTGATTACACTTATACTTACAGATACATTTATTATGTTCTCTGAAATGTAGAATATATCTGTCTGAGAGAAGTTACAAAGCCATACGTGTTATTCATATTCAGTGTTAGCTATTTGGTTAAAAAGGAAATGTTGTGGTTGGTCTGCTTTGATTGTAGCTCTACCCCACCCAGTGTTGCAGAAAACCTCCTGAAGATGTTGGCTATAAAACTTAAGAGGTTTTTGAACATTCACATTCTTCCACTCAGAGAACTACTAAAGAAACAGTTAAAGAACTGGTAAAGCTAAAAAGGCAGCCAACCACAGAGCACTATGGTAGATAGAACAGTTCTGACAAACACTTCTTAAGAAAATAGTACCACTGGGATTTTAAATGTATGAATTCTTTATTTAGCTATAGTTTACTCTAAATATAATTATGTAAGTATTAAATATATATTCAAACTATGTACTCTTTTGGAAGTGAAGCTATAATTTTGTTTTTCTTTTCTACAAAGCTATATAATTGCTGCATTCCTTTTCTTCAATGAGAGATGGTTTAATCTTAAAATTTTTGTTTAAATTATAACATTGACACTATTCTAAGGAAGTGTTTGTTAATGATTTCTGACTTTGAAGAAGAAACCTACTACTTTTAAGAAAATAGATGTAATGGATATTTTTTAAAAGATTGTTAACTGGAAATATGCTTTTCCTGCATTTTTATACTTGAAGGTGAATTTCATTTTCTGAAGGTAGAAATAGCAAAAATGACAGAAAAAACCCCTGTGTTTTCTTCAATAAAGTCAGAAATATTTGTGTTATAGGCAACCCATATAGGCATTCATAACCATTTTATTGAATACAATTTTTTAAAAATTGTATTTGACAGGATCTTGTGAATTCCAAATGTATGTTTATACAGATTATGCCAGAATGACACTTTTAAATATTAATTAGCTGTTCAAACATGTTGCATATCAAAGCACATCTGGTCTGTGGCAAAATGTGAAAAGAAATGGCACATCAGCTTTTAAGATACATTGATAGGGTCACATAGATCGGCTTGTTCCTATCTCTACTCGGGAGTTTCATCAGCATCTCACTTTTTATAACGTAATTTGCATTTTAGGAGACACTATAGAGTATGCTGACATGCCAAAATTTTCTCAACAAAAAGTTGTTATCTGAGTGCTGAAGTAGAGCTTCAGGACTGGAATATCTGGAGCTTTTCATTCCTGTCCCTAGGGGCTTTGAACTTGTGTCCTCATGAGAGTGTGACAGTTCCCAAGCACAGAGCACACAGGCACGATGTCTTCCCGTTAAAGCTGTGCCTCTGCACAGCCAGCAATGTGAGGTGCAAGGGGCAAAACTGAAATCAAGGAACAGAAGTCCTGGTAGTTCTGCTGGATAATACAACTGTTCCTGGGAAGATGGAAAAGCTGTGGTTTTGTTTCTGTTCTAGTCTGTTGACTCTGGCTGGAGGCCAGGCACCCACCAAAGCCACTCTATCGCTCCCCTAAGCAGCTGGACAGGGGAGATAAATTATAATTAAGGGTTCATCAGCTGAGATAAGGACGGAGAGATGTCATTCACCAAATACCATCATGTGCAAACTGGCTAAAATTAGAGATATTGATTGAATTTATTATTAACAAAATCAGAGCACGATAATAAGAAGTGAAATAAAACTTAAAAACACCTTTTCCCTTTCTTCTTCCTAGCTCTACCTCCTTCCCCAGTGGCAGAGAGAGACAGAGGATGGGGGTTATGGCCAGTTCATGACCTGAGGCATCTCGTGCTGATCAGGGAGAGGAGTCCTTCCCCTGCTGCACCGTGGGGTCCCTCCCACGAGCAACAGCTCTCTGCAAACTGCTGCAGTGTGAGTTCATCCCAGGAGTCCTCCCAAAACTGCTGCAGCATGGGCCACTCTTCCACAGGGTGCAGTCCTTCAGGCAGAGCCTGCTCCAGTGTGAGTCCCTTCACGGGGTCACAGGTTCCACCAGCAAACCTGCTCCAGCCCGGGCTCCTCTCTCCATGGGTCTGCAGGTCCCTGCCAGGACCCTGCTCCAGCACGAGCCTCCCACGGGGTCACAGCCTCCTCTCAGGCACCCACCTGCTCTGGTGTGGGTGTCCTCCATGGGCTGAGGGTGGATCTCTGTATCCCCATGGACCTCCATGGGCTGCAGGGACACAGCTGCCTCACCATGGGCTGCACCACAGACTGCAGGGGAATCTCAGCTCTGGTGCCTGCAGCACCTCCTGCCCCTCCTTCTCTGACCTTGGTGTCTGCAGGGCTGTTCCTCTCACATGTTCTCACCCCGCTCTTCTCTGGCCAGAATTACAACCATGCAATAACTTTTTTTTTCCTTCTCCTTAACGATGTTAACACGGGGGCATTACTGTAATTCCTGATTGGCCCAGCCTTGGCAGTGGGTCTATCTTTGGACCTGCCAGGGATTGGCTGTGCTGGACATGGGGGAAGCTTCTGGCAACTTCTCACAGAAACCACCCCTGTAGCCCTCCTGCTGCCAAAGTTTGTCCATGCAAACCCAATACAGTCCTGTTCATCCAAAAGCTCCTGAGTGCAGTGCATAAAAGCACATGTTAGACACCTCCGTTGTAGATCAGATGAACCACATCCTTGTTGTCTGAGAGCTGCCCTCTTTGATCCTAGTCCATGTAATTTTACATAAACCCCTTTCCAATTTAAGGTCATGATAAGTAGGTTCCCTAGAACCGTATCAATTCCCTTAATTCTTTCACTTCCTTACATCTGGAGTTGTTTTCAGGACAGGTAAAATTTTTAAGTGAAATCAGATTTTCATGTAAAATGGAATTACTATTTTACAGTGATTTTTCAACTCTGGAAGTCCTCATAATATATGAAAATGGAAAATGCAGTTTTCCAGTTTCATATATTATGAAAATGTAGGTAAAGACCTATCTGGAATAGTACTGCTGCTATGTAAATACTTTGGGGGAAAAGTGTTAAATGACAAAGCACATTTTGAGATAATATTCTCCAAGATGATTTGGCAGATAAATTTCAGACAATGTCTTTATTATCTAAGAGTCAAAATTAGGTGCTAAGATACTAGAAATAAAAAACCTACCTTTAAATAAATATTTCTTTTTAAATGAGATTATTCGACATGAAGTGCTAAGAAATTTATATGAATTAACACAAAATTTTTCTGATAATTCACTGAGATTATAAGAATTTCCTTGTGGCAATAGCTGGAATTACAGAAGCGAGAGTGTTATTGACAAGGACAAAAATGAAATAACAGTAGTTTTCTTTACAAAATTCAGCAGTACTAGGGCATAGCAGAAAAACTTCAGATTCTCATAGCTAATTAGCTACTACATTAATAATCTGTCCAACAATAGATAATAGAGATTTTAAATTAGTCTATATTTTATGTGACTTTAATAAATTTGAGGTATCATATTTTGGTATGAGCCAAAACTTTATTAAGTCAGATTTGTGTTATCACTTCAATGCATTTTTCTGCTTCATGAGTGCATTAAAGTTCTGCTAGAGGAAGCACTGATAGGCAGTTTTATAAGTTATTTATGTCTGTAAAAAATGAACAATGACGACTGCAAAATTTACCCTGCTTCCTATACAATGCCCTTCCACAAATCTGTGAAAACATTTCATAAATGCTTGGAAATAAATGGATACTTTCTTAAAGAAATAGAAAATCTTTGAACAGCATTTTCAGCATCATTACAGCACGTTGTAGTGACGGTGTTTAATGCATTCTGAGATTCAATTTTCTTCTCCTTCTGCTGCTCCAGAAGTACACAGGCCTCTTACAAGACTTCTGCAATATATGCCAACCCCAATGGAGGTTTTGGGTACTCCTGACTTCTCAAAAGGTGTTTTTGTCCAGGTATATGGCAGGTTTATAAACTTTTATGAGAGTCAGTGGAGATCAAGGAATGGGCTTTGCCACTAAAGACAGTACTATAGGCTAAATGTTGAAGCCCATTCCTGCTGTCATCTTTCCTAAAAAAAATTCCATCTGTGCAATGAACAAGTAAATCTGAGGAATTACCCTTGGGGCAACAGTCCCCCTACAAGTACGCATCTTCTGTTTCCTGAGAACTTTCTCTTGCATTCTACCATCTCATGGCTGAACCTTTAGCTGAGACTAGAGGCAAAGGGGAGCACTTCAGAGCTGGGAACAGGATGTTGGCCACTGAGAAGTGCACATGCTCTGCATGGCACTCAGATGAAGGACTGCAAAAGAAGCACATGCACTACACACTCTGCCATGTGGAGTGAAAGGCAATGCCTAAGATGAACACAACTGATTTACATTTTTCTTCCTTGGGCCTGGCTTTCTGCCACAACTGAATTTTTCCCTTAAGCATCTCATTCCATCATTCTTTCTGTTTCTCAAAAGTACTGCATTGAGTAATGAAAAATAGTAGTTCAATGAATCTTAAAGGTTTTGACAGAGGCAACATGTTTTGAGGGGGTATAAGATAATAATATAAATGCTTCTTCCTATAAGCATTAAAAAGCTGCTTGGAACAATAGCAATTTCTCAGTTCAGATGAAATAGTGAAATCTTTGAGAACTAGTAGTGAGAAAGTAGTTATTTACTTAATAGCCCAATAATGTTATTAATTCTTTATGTGTTGTGCCATGTATGCTTACAAATGCAAAGAGAAAGTAATATTCAGACTAAGAAGTCACAATTATGGTAGTAAAATAAGTCCTATTTGAGGAATTTTATTTCTGACTATTAGAAAATTGAACACACTTCTTCAACACAGTGGAGGACAAAAGCTACTTTTAATTCTGTGATCATCATTCTCAATGACAGCAAATTACTCCTTGTACTTTTTTGAAAACAGATGTAGATACAGAATAATTTTACTTTTTTTTTTTTTCTTTTAGTGAATAAGCTCCCTATTTTAAAGAGTTAGTTATTCTTAGGGCACTTTCTCAATGGCTGCAAATTGCAGTTACAGTGTGACACTCAGTGATTAATATATTTTCTGCTTATATTTATTGAATGTTTTGGAATGGGTGTTCCTGGTGAGAAAAGTGAAAGAAAGCCTTATTTAAACCACCAGGAAGAATTTCAGAACCAGTTTCACTGCTAAGAAACTGAAGAACATCATGAGTTTCTCTAAGGTATTAGTATTTTTTTCTTCTACCACAAGGAATAATATTTTGAGGGCACATACTAATGTTAAAAGAATTTTTTTTTACTCTTAATATGTTGAATGTTCCAAAAACAGTCTAGGTACTTCTGGAAGGAAAATATTTGCCATTCAGATTATTTGCTTCCTATCTTGGGTTAATGATTTGTTGCTTGATTTTGTTTTTTTCTCCTTTAGATGCTTGGTTTGAAGAATTATGGTTGAAATGTATATTTTTACTTCTCATTTTTTTCTTCCCAAGAACTAACTTGTAATATATCACAGCTGTCATTATAATGAGAGAAAACATCATGATGCAGCAGAACTTAGTCAATTCAATTATATAGAAAATGCAGTGAAATTATTTTGATAGAAATGCACCTGCTGAGGCTGCCTGCTAGGCTAGTCCACAATTAGATACTGTGTAAAAAGTTATTAAAAAGTTCATTTAGACAATTTATGTCTCAAGTGTGCCTGGGGAATATTTCCCTGAAGAAAGGGTCAAAACTCTGGAGAAGTGTTTATGTCAAAATTAAAGGTAAATGATGCAGCTCTGTTCTGATATGGTGAAGATACACACCGCCTTAAAAAGAAATTCAAAGGTTTAAAAGATTTTTCAAGCCACCCGTGAACTATATAGCCTTGGTCCATAGGTCTAAGAAAAACGTGAAAGAATGAGGGTTTGTTAAAAAAAAAGGAATATCTCTAATGAGCATTCCACTGATTTTGGATTTCATTGGTAGTAATACCATAATAACAAAATACAAAAAAAGTTTACTGTAAAAAATGACCCAGAAAAATGAGAGAAGGCATATTCTGCTTTCTCTGAAGAGCCATACTGCTAGCAATTTGGAGTCAGTTTCTCCACGCCATGGCTACCAGGAAGAATAATGTATTTCCTTCTGTGAATGGCTTTTTGATGCATCTCTCACTGCTCCTGGTTGGTTGTGTCACATCAGCAACTGAGGCAACAGCATATTGAGCTGACATGAAGCAAAAGCTTTCCATAAAAATATTCATACTTGCAATTAGTTTATCACACTTTGCCCATTCACCTCCCCAGAAAGGTAATAAATCACTTCTGGAGCTTACATGTTCATGACTGCTAGAATCATTACTCTGTGATTTTTTTTTTTTAAGAGCTTATTTTGCTTACAAGTTATGACAGCTTTTTGTCATTTTTCTCCTAAACAAGAGTGATGGCTATAACAACAGGACACATTCTTACAGTTCATATTTTGAGTTTAAAACCTGCTGATTATTTTAATGATGTTTTATAAAATGGCCCTGTTTCAGTAGTGGTTCTCAGGAGTGTGAAAAAGACACACAAATCATCTTCTCTAGTATGGTATTGTAAAATGTATGTTTTAAATGAATTTTAATATTTTTATTGTAAAAACTGATTTGTTCCTTTGGTAGTTGTCTTAAATTTTCAAGAGTATTTATCCATGAAGGAAACATCAGGAAAAAAATGGTATTTTCTTGGTTTTGAAGAATAACAATTCACTTCTTAAAGCTGGACAGCAGATGGCCAGCATGCCATTGGCATTATTGCTCTATAAATGCATGTATAAAATCTAGTAAAAGATATCTACACAGAGCAACTTTCCTCAAATTATAATACTAGCAACCATTCTTATAGAAGACTTTCTATGTGACATCTTTTCATCAAGTATATTGAATAAATGAATTAAAATATATTTATATATAGTAAAATTTTAGATATACACTTGGCCAAAAAAGATTCTTTGTATGATGTTTATCTAAGAATAATTTTAATGTGATACCCAAAAAGAAGACAATATGTTGTCTGCAGAAACCATGTGGTATGCAGAGAAGTCGAGAAAAAAAATCTTGAATTGATTTATTTAGATAATTAAACTGTCTGAGACAAGATGGAGTCTGGGTTCATACATTCTGCTCTGAAAGGCTTCTCAGAAGAATTTTGGTTCCAATTCAAAGCTAACATGGCAAGTATTTGAACACCATCCTTTTTTTGTTTTTTTTTTTCCTCAGCTGTTGGCACAAAACGATGCTGGGCCTGCAAAAACTAATGAACTTCAGAGATTTTTGTCTTTGGGAGCTGCAGTTATATAAGAAAGTATCATAATTTCTGGCATCTTAGAATGCCTATCATGTGATGTATTTCAAGCATTACCAGAGATTTGCTGTTCTTTCATATCTGCAAAATATCAGGGTGTCCCATTTTCAAATATTTTATATTTTATCAAATATTTTATATTTTATCAAATATTTTATATTTTATCAAATCTTTTATTTTATAATTGAAAATGAGAAATATCCATCATTTAGCCTTGTTTTGTAACAAACATGAAGGTGTACATAACTGAAGAAGATTCAGGAATGCTAATGATAGGCCAAAAAGCCTTAATTTCGCTTAGAAAAAATAGGATATCACAGAATAATAGATTCATAGAATCTTTTAAGCTGGAAAATATATTTAAGATCAAATTTAACCATTAACCCAGCACTGCCAAGTCCACCACCAAGCCATGTCCACAAGGTGCCACATCTACCCATTTTTTAAACACCCTGNACGATGCTGGGCCTGCAAAAACTAATGAACTTCAGAGATTTTTGTCTTTGGGAGCTGCAGTTATATAAGAAAGTATCATAATTTCTGGCATCTTAGAATGCCTATCATGTGATGTATTTCAAGCATTACCAGAGATTTGCTGTTCTTTCATATCTGCAAAATATCAGGGTGTCCCATTTTCAAATATTTTATATTTTATCAAATATTTTATATTTTATCAAATATTTTATATTTTATCAAATCTTTTATTTTATAATTGAAAATGAGAAATATCCATCATTTAGCCTTGTTTTGTAACAAACATGAAGGTGTACATAACTGAAGAAGATTCAGGAATGCTAATGATAGGCCAAAAAGCCTTAATTTCGCTTAGAAAAAATAGGATATCACAGAATAATAGATTCATAGAATCTTTTAAGCTGGAAAATATATTTAAGATCAAATTTAACCATTAACCCAGCACTGCCAAGTCCACCACCAAGCCATGTCCACAAGGTGCCACATCTACCCATTTTTTAAACACCCTGAGGGAAGGTGACTCCACCACTTCCCTGGGCAGCCTGTTCCAACATTTTGGTGAAAGTTTTTCCTTTTATTGAAGTAAACCTCCCCTGCTGCAGCTTGGGGCCATTTTTCATCTTACTCTATCTCATGCTATTGTGTATATGAATAGAAGACATTTGAGTAACTGTTTGTGCATATACAGAGCTCAAAATTGTTCCTTCACAATGATGAAGGAGACTCAAACTGGCCAGTGAAAATAATTATGTAAATACTATTAATGATTAAATCATAGTTTCAATAATATGAATAAATCAATTAGACTTCATGGCTTTTTATAGCATAATATATGCCCTTGTGTTCATGAATAATTGATGTAAGCAACAATAACCATGACAAAAACAACAAACAAAGATAAATAATCCCGTAATATATGTTGGTTAATTCCTGAAAAGGTTAAGAACATCAAATTTTCAAATATCATGACCTGACTTTAATGACCCAGTAACAGGCTGACATTTGCAGTACCGTTTTTATGTAATAACACATCACATGCAAAGATCAGCAAGTGCAATGTAACAGCTTATCTCAAAGGAGAAAAATAAGTAATAATGGTACAAGAGAGGTTAATAACAGGTACAGGTCCAGCCTGGCTTTTATCAGTCTCTTTAGAAAATGAACTGGGAATTGCTGTCAACTTGATTGGAAAATGGAGAGGAGAAATAGATACATATGGGAGACATCAGTCAGAGTGGAGAAGACTGGTCCGTGTGAAGGTTGTTTGCAAGGTTACCTGGTCTGACGCAATGGAAAGCTGGAATTTGCATCTCAAAGCTTTGTTCCTTTCTCAACATAGTGTCACATAAATTGTCCGCCCTGGGGTTTTAATTTCACAGATGTCTAAGCTCATTTAGAAATTAAAGTGCAATAATCTGTGATCCACACTGTATCTCGTCATTCTGCTTTTTTCTCAGGAAATGTTACATGGTGATTGTTTTGTTTACACATCAGAACTGTACTCAAAGTTATAGGCTTGGGGTTTGGGGTTTTTTGGTTTAATATATCTGTGCTTTTATGCAAAGGTTAGAACATCATATATTTTTTTCTAATATTTCTGTTTTATTTTGGGGAGAACTTCAGATTTACTTTTTTTTTCTTTCATGTTTTGTGTGTGGTTTTTCAATCCCTAATGAGTATGGCTGGATGACAGATGCTTTATAAAGGTTTTAATTATCTCCCTTTTTTTTTGTTAACAGGGATATTATCCTCTAAGGCATTGGCTCTCAGTTAAAGAAAAAAAAGTGTTTTACTGTTCAGTAGATCTTCAGCAGTTTAATTGTACTTTGACACCTAGTAAAATAGTGTATTATTGATATACTAAAGGAAATTATGTGATTAATTTTCATTTTACACTATGTTTTTAGATTTCAATAAAAAATATGTACATGCTTATTCCAGATTGTGATCGGCAGGACTGAAGACAGAAATAAGCAAGCAATTAATCAGCAGAACTTTAATGAGCAAATATTAGCATGTAACAATACAACTACAATCTCCCCATGCTAGGAGCATAACTAAAAAAAAAAATTAGAGATACAGTATTTTATATAGATACACCAGTTCCAAAAATCCAAGGAAATAAAGATTATTTGGAAATTTCTTTTGAAAGTCTCTTGATTTTGCCTTTGCAGATCATGTGCAGCAGTTCTTGAGTGCTGGAAGCTGTACTGCCAAACAGGAGCCTTTCTTATTTAAAGCTACTTTGAACAACCCTTTCTCAGCTCTGGCACCACTTCATGGAGCAGATATGGCTTCTCCCAGTAATCTGGTCTTCCATTCAGATTTCATAAACTGAAATTACATCCCAAAACATAATGCAGATCGTGGAACTCCATTACAGTGCTCAGTTGGAAGGCGTCAGTTTCTGAAGGGTCTCCTGTCTCACAGAGATGCACAGACCTGATAAATGTACTACTCCAGGTCACCCTCTAATGTGTCCCTAGACCAAAAGCCTTTTACATGTTTTAATATGGTCTTAAAAATTGTAGAAATCCAAAAATTACAGCACTATCTATAAACATCCTAATTAGCACTTTTAAACTGTCTCTGTTTGACTTAATTTCAATTTCCTTTCTTTCTTCTGTCTATGCTGTTTGTTGACAGCTGGCCAGACAATCTTGTTAGATCAGTGGAATTGCAATAAACTACAATACTTCAAAGCAGCAGTGAAGAGCATTGTTTTTACTACTGATATACGGTGAAATTAAAAAAGGTAAGGATAGGGTGAAAAAGAAAAAGGGATGTTCTGACTGAATTTTTTATAGCCTTGTTATTGCTAGTAAATGTCTACACCATTCTTGCATATCTGCGAATATAGTTTGCTTAATAGAACCTTTCCCTAAGAAAGAACCACGGGTGGTATTTATGCCACTTACAATATGGCTATTATGAAATGCACCATATCAGAGGCAAATTGCCCCCAAGCCAGAGTATTCAGATACCCCATAATTTCCCCAGCATAAAGACCTGGAAGTTCTGCAGTTTCAGTTGCTACAGGCAGAGTAGGAGAGGAGTAATAGAAGCACTCCTATATATTCTGTGGCTGGTGTTTTTCAAAGCAGTGTCTAATTACCACTGAGAGTGGTATTCATCTCACTTGACTCCACTCATCTGTATCTGATCTAATTACCCTTGAATATCTTTGCTAAGGAAAGGAATAAGCATTGCTAGGGCACATCTTAATCTCATATAGACATCTAGGGCTAATTTGAGGTCTTTAAAGGGATCTGAGATATTTTAAGGCATCCAAAACTTAGGGTTTGGCAGATGTTTGAAACTGCTATCCTGACATTTCCAAAATACCCCCAACTGCAAATATTATAGGTTCTGTGACAGAATTTTTTCCTTCTGGCACATCAATAGAAGACCATGTGGGATATCCTAGCCCAAATATCAGTAGACTTGTTAGGCAATTTAACTGAGTTCCTGGAACTGAGGTGAATAATTTCCTAGTTGAGCACGCTTCTCTCCATTGTCTGGGGAAGGAGCCTTTGGAGTCAGCTTGGTTGTGTATTTCATCCCATGAATCCTCCTTGGAAGCTGCAAAATGACCCTTCTTAACACTACTGGACTTGGAGTTAACCTGGAGTATGCAACTCCTCAGTTACAGTCCTTGTATCCCTCAGAGTTACCTTTGCATTTCTCCCTGACAGCTGCTCAGGACCACAAGAACACCAGGGGCTGGACTACAACAGGAACCTGAAAAGGACCAAGTACTTGAAAACTTCTGTGTGGAGTTTTATAAAGTGATGATGTGGTGGTTCAGCAGGATAGTGACAGTAAAGACCTAGAAAATGCTAGCTTATTCAATGTGAAAAATAATACATGAGGCCACACCCAGACAGTAACTGCTTTAAAGTCTTTATTTTCAACACCTCGGTTTTCCCTTGACTGTACTGAGAACTATAAGACAGACAGTACTGTGTTAAAAGGGCTTTTAATAAAATTTGGAGCAACAGCTCCTGGAAGATATAGTGTTCTATACTGCTATTAGAAATAGTGAAGGAAGATAGTGTCTCAGTGCTGTGAGAAATGAGCTTAACTTACCACAGGATCCTCCTACAAACTGAAGAATTATTCTGTTTTATTTCAAAAGATTTATTGCCTTTGAAGACAGAAGGCTCTCTGGGCATTAATGAAATATTGAGTACCATTTTTGTATTCCTTGGGTACTTATACTGACTACAACAGTAGAATCTACTGTAAATTGAATAATTCATTCTCTATTCATGCCGGCCAGGCAGGTGTTCAGCTGTCTTCAGGAAAGCCTAGCTTCTTCACGCTCATGGTGACTTAGAAAGGCAAACACTATTACTCAAAACGTTCCCTTTTTTCTTCTTACCCCAAAATTAGCTCTGTCCCACCTAAAACCAGCCTGTGTAAAACAGAAAGATGATATTACATATATAGGATATCACAGTCCTGAGAATGTGCCACCATTCATTTTGGCAGGACCAGATAAAGATACAGTGCAGCATGCTGGAATATATGTATTAATGTATTTTATTCACCAAATGAATAAGCAGAACTTGCTGTGACAGAAATGTGCACACTGTGGCGCGGGGGTTAAATGAGACTAGATTACTAGCATAGCACTTGTCTATGTCTGTAATATAAACCTTGCATAAACTACTGAAGATTTTCTCTTTACAGGGAAGAATTCCCCTGTACCAGAGTATGTATACATACGGTGTGTATATGTTATTCTGCATATACAGGGTATTTACACATGTCAGCTGTTGTTTCCACACACAAGATCCCACATAGATCCTAATAGCATGGCACACTTATCCCAGTTTGTTAACAGAGGCTTTCTATGAGGAAGAACAACAACCATCAAAAGCATTAATTATAATTACCTCCATTGCTTATCCTTTGCTTCTCCACAGTCTCCAGATTTAAAGTAACAAAAATCATAAAACGTTCTACTTTGTAATTTTCAAGTACATTATGCAAGTTGACAATATTCCCTTCTTTCCTTTTCACACACTGTAATAGAGGTCTCTGCAAAGATACATTTTAAATGATGCCTACCAGCACTTCAAAGCCATCTCTTGCATGGCAGACCTAAGTTTAGCTTAATCAATGTTTGATGTAATGAAAATCTCTTGACAGAAGTTGATATGCTTAGAAATAAGTCTCTGATGCTTCATTATTTATTCACAGAAAGGTGAAATTTGTAGTGATTATGCACACCTCTGAAATGTGTCTCATTGGATTAGCAGCTATAATTAGCATTCACTTTTATGAAAGTCAGCTTAATAATATTACTTTCCCTACCACAGGTAATATTCTTCTTGGTAATAATATTTTATTCCATGAGCAAAAATAAAGAAAATACCATTATTGTGCAGAATAGCATGTATTTTATTTAATTGACCTCTATTTTTAAAAGCCTAGATTTTCTATCTACCTGAAAGCCTTTGCTGATCTAAGTTAACTGTATATATAAGCACATATCTTTCCCGACAACACCCTTAAAATGTTGCAGAAACCAGGCTTCCTCATAAGTAGGGAATCAGGGGAGGACACTGGGGGCAGTCAAGGGCTACCTTATATTCCATTCACAATGCATTGGTTTTGTAGTGCAAATTTATTCACCACCTCTACCGGCCAACCGGTAGTACCAGATTTTTTTCATTTGTCTTTGTATGAAGTCCAATCTAACATACATAATTTGTATGTTTCAAAATGTGGTTTTACAGAAGCACTGTAGAACTATGTTAAAAATACTTTATGTGATGCAGCCAGCACAATGCTGTTCTCCACCATTGCCTTATCTTGATGGTTCGTAGTCATTTTGCAGTTAACCAACCCAAGAAATATTTCTTTTTGTTTCTCTTCAGTCCCTAAGTATTTCAGTCAGTCTAAACCATTGGTGATTTTCATCCAGTTACTGTTATTCATACATCAGAAAGATCCATTTATTCCTGTGAGAAGTTCCAGTCCTTCTCCATAGTGATGACAATGTCATCAGTAGACCTCATAAATATGGTCCTGGTCTTTGTGCCAAGGTCATTTAATCAAAAATGTTAAATGTCTTCAATCATAGGAACGATTGCTGGGAAACTTAACCAAACAATTCCCTGTAGGCAAAGATTTGCATACGTATAGCACCCAGTTGTCTTCTTGATGTGTAATCTACCTGTTTAGATAGATCAAACAAAATGAAGAAGAAAACTGGTAGTACTCATATTTCCAATAAGTCAGCAATAATAGATTTTAAATTAACTCTCATTATAGAAAGAAAATTTGAGGCTGTAGTTAAATTATCCTTTAAAGAATAATTTTCAGCATCATAACTTCATTGTGTTGCAGAGAGTAGGTGAAAACACAGAGAAATCCTGGGGGCTGTATGTACTGCACAGGTTTCTACCTCTGCTGCTCAAGTGTAATGGAGAACCAGATCAGATACACAGCACTTAATTGCTATCACAAATATGTTGTGCTTTTGCTAAGCTTAAAAAGGGGAAATATTAGCTACACTCATTTCAATGTGAAAATAATTTATTGCCTTTTTCCAGGGTTCCCATCAAGTTTGTTCCCAAACAAGTTTGTATTCAAGTCTACATGCTAACAATGCTTTATAAACTGATTCATATTAGACCCCATACCAAAGTGTTCCCTTAAGTAAGATGATTGCACCTATTACTGTGGAATTCCTAGATTAATCTCACTTTTGTATCACTTTCCTGAAAACTCTATTAGAACAGGTGTTTTTTCTAGTCCCTTTACAGGCTTTCATCTTCTAGCAAACCTCATACCTAATACAACGCTATAAAATTGTATCAACAATTAATCTGTTATAAAAAGCAGCTAATATCATTTGTCATACCAATAAGTGTCATGACCCATAGGTAGGGGCTGTGGTGTTCCTTATAAATTCTCATGAGGCTGAAACAAAGACATCGGACCATGCATCAGGGAATAAAATCTTGTTTTATTTTACAGTCACCAAAACTTTGGCAACCAGCCCACTATTTAGACTGAGAAGGTACTGGCTAACAAGCCTGTAAATTCGTACAATAGACTTCCACAAGTGACAGATAGCAAGCCTTTTTTTCTGTCCAGGACACTTCAATAAGTTCTCAACACCCACCAGAAACTCCTCACAGGTGTGGCTCAGAAGCTACAACACACCATTACACAAGCAGTGTACCCCGCACTCCCACAGCAGAGTTTAATGGAATAGCATATGATAGTTGTGCTGTGCTCAGGCAAAGCAAGGGGAAAAACCAAAGAATATCATCAGGCCTTAGATCCTGCATTGGTGCTGATGCATGGATGATCTGGAGGTGGGGCAAACAATGAGATGAAGAAAGTGAAAGAGAGAGAGAGGAGAAGACAGAAAAGAAGAGATGCCACAGATAAACAGCAAGGAAGCATCTTTCTAATCTGCATCTTTTTATAGTTAACCTGCTTCACGCCTCGTATGTAAATTAGACTTTTCACGTGTGATCTTTATCATGCAGAGCCAGCCCTTCTCCAGGAAATTACTTGTGAGGGTGGGACTGAGCACCAGTGTCAAAGCAGAGCAGGAATCTGGCTCAGGACAGCGCTGCCCCACCTCCATGGGACCCTTCATTTTTGATCACCTCTCCTGTAGCAATACTCAGAATGTTTGAGACAAATCATGCTGAAGTGTGGTCCTCTACAGTAGGTTGCTGCATATTTTCAAGGGCATATGAAATAAATAACATTTGTCAGAAAAACAAGCTGTTTATTTGAGTGTTTAAAATAATTGCTTGGCCCTTTTTGTCATATAAAGGCCAGAGGATTTTTCACTTTCCATAGTCTTTGCAGGATTTTAAGTGCCATTTTTCTCAGTGAACTTCTTGTTATTTATCTTCTTTATTATGTCCTGTGTTATTCTGTTCTCAAGTCACTCCGTTGCACTGTATTTTTTGACTACAAAATTATAAATCTCTGTTTAATGTAGGTTGCCAAATAAGGATATACCTCTAATACATAAGCGGTTTAAAGTCTGCACAAAAAAGCAGTCTTGAAAGAGTGAAGTTTTAAGCAACACTTACGAAATAACATTTAAGACAGTGTTTATCACTTTAGCTCCAACTCTAGAAATGCCTGTGCTCTGTGAACAAAATAAAGATTTATGGAGTGCTTAATCATACTGAATTGGGAAATAGTTTTCTATCCCTTCTCTGTAAGGCATTTTTGAACCCCCTGCAACACCAATGTTCACCAAGGTGCATTTAGAGTGCACATTAAAGTTTCCATATGGAAAAGCTCAGCTCTTATGCTCTCAGTGAACAGCTTGTGTTACTCATCTCATTAGAAGCAAACAACTCTGAGGTGGCCGAGTTGTGAAAACACTGGTATTTCACTATCAGGCACAGAGGATTAGTTTCAGATTATCGTTTTAGGCAGAGTTAAAGTGGGATCAGAATTTCAGTGCCCAATTCATGCCATCACTTTTTTAATTGTAATGCCTTCTTAATATGTGACTGTAGCTTAATATAATACTGGGTGATAAAATACTAGGTAATTGGATGACCACGTCATGTAGCAGTTTCTTTTTGCACTGCATATGTTCAATCAGTTAAAATAACTGAGCTGCTGAAAATATATTCAGTATATACTCACAATAATCTCAGTACAGTAAAAGTAAGATAAAGCAATCCTTGTGTAAATCTATCTGGTATTTTCTATTTCCAGAATCCAAAATGTCTTGTTTTCTACATTTCTGGGGTATCTTTTTAGCATATTAATTTGCAAATTTTTTGCTGTCTTTAATACTTAAGCTTTTGCTTTGTGTCAAATATTACTTATTTTATATATACTTATTAGTATGCAATAACTTACTGGCATGGCAAATGATATTATCTGTCCTTTATAATAATTTATTTCTGTACAGAGGATGACTATATGATTTCATGTTCTCCCAGTATTGCTTTAGGAGTGGCAGAAATCATACTCCTATCAGGCACTGTTGGCTATTGAAGATACTTGTCCTGCATGACTTCAAAGGATCATTGCGCTTCAAAATCAGTCAACACCTGAACAGTACATGATAAGAATATATATAGGCTTTGGGTTTTTAAATTTTATGTACAGCTTATTCATTAATGTCTATGAAGACTTTTTTTCTATTAAAATGTACAATGACATTTACAGGAAGCATGGATTGAATGTCCTCCTTTTATTTTTTTCGTTTTACCGTTGCTTTCTGGTAAAGAACAAGTTACGGTGAAATTGACTTTCTGTCAGCTTAATAACTATTAATATATTGGATGCAGTGAAGCATCACCCTACATGATCCATCTTTAAAGGTAAAGTTGTTTTGCAGGAAGGTCACAATTTATTTATTCTCCATTCATTCTTTCATCTTTGAAGAGGAATAATTATGTAAACATTGAGCACATTTGTGAATTCATAACAAAATTTTGTGTGTTCTCTGCTTAGAAGTTTAAACTGGTAAAATTCATAAAGCTTCCAGCAATGTAGTGAAGCAATTTTTAAAAATTTTCTGTAGTGACTGATACTTTTACATATTTTTTCAACATGGAATTTTTCAATTCAATTAAATGAGTCTATGGAGACATCTAACGATGTGCTTATTTAATTATATCCTTTAACAATTATATTTAGTATCTATAGATTTTCCCAAAGTAAAAGGGGTCTGAAATCTAACTTGGATCAACATTATTCAGTTGGCAATATAATAATACTTCCAGACAGATACAATTACAAATTCTTAACATTTTAGAACAGTTTCAGAAGCAAAACCTTTATTAGGCCTTCAAACTGGTTGCAAGTGAAATGCATTCCATATTCCAAAAGGCAAGGTTCATCACAGTTTGCACTCTCCCTAGGTCTGATATAATCTAAGTGGTAGAAGAAGAAGGAGGTCTATGACAGAAGGCTTTTGTGATATGTTTTGTAATTTAATTTTTCAAGTACCTTCATTAATCTGTATCATAATTAATCCAAATTAAATTAATCCAGAAAGGTAGAAACAAACTTCAAGCTGGAATATAACAGTAGTGTTGCCTTTGGCTGGCAGCCTTTAAATAAAACTTCCTGCAAGCTTCTATTAAAAAATGACCATTATTGTTTAAATTTCTTGTTTTGAATTAATCATAATTAATCATAATTATGTAACACATAATCAGTGTTCCAGGACATATGGAAGCATGTGTAAAATGGTTTGAGAAGGGTGAAAAGTCTGATTTGTCCTTGCTGAGTTGAGCTATTTGTATTCATTTACTGGGTTTAGGCAAAAAATTATAAGTTGTCTTAACATCTTTCCATGGCAAACATGGCAATATTCATTTCTATTTTCTGAAGACTGAATGCAGTAATCCTACTTCTCTGGTTTCAAATCCAGCTCAATTTTCATGTGCAGCTGTTAATCATAAAATGCTTGTTAATGGAGAACTGATACTGCCCAGTGGATGAGAAGATTATTGAAAAGTGTGTTGCAAGAGAAAACAAAGTTTTCAAATAAAACTTGTTCTCTTGCTATAGAATTCTGTAAGGTAAAACCTTTTTTTTTTTCATAACTTCCGGAACATTTTACAATACCTTGGTTTAAAACTGTTAAGAGCTTTCTTTAATTTCTTATGCTATAGAGTAGTTAGTCTTTAAAAATTTTCTTTTATAAGTATTTTTAAGTCCCTGTGTTTTAACCAAGCAGGACCTTCCCACAGTTCAGCAATGCATTATCACCACCACAGGAACTTCAGGGGAATAGCCATCAGCAATTGCCTTAGAAAGAATCATTCACTCTATATCTGGGCCTCACATCTCTGTTTCTCAATGGTATGTGCCTGCTCTGCACCAAGGTCAAACAGTGGAAGATTGCTTTCACTCCCACATGCAAACTAGAAGGGTGCAGCAGCTGCAGAGCTGCCTGTGCCTTTGGAAGTTGTTAGAATAATATTAACAATATCCAACACAGAGCAGTGAGCTGCAGAAATGAGTTTATTAGAAATTGTGAGGACGGTGACAGGAGTGTTTGCAGCATCTCTCCAGGGACCTGATTCAGCAGATAATATATAACCCTTACTTCTTGCCTGAGTGTAAGCATTTGAGCCTTTTCAGAGGAGGAGAGTAATATTTTATTTTAGAACCGCCTCAAAAGAGTAGGTGAGACAAAAGGTACTGGAAACACTCTTGTTTGCTTGGCAGGTGCTGGAGATGTGATACCAAAAGTCCAAAAGCTTCCTCTTCCAACATTCAGGAGAGTGTGCTAGCCTCACTCTTTTGCCCTTCCTATTCTGTCTTCAGTAGTTTTAACTAGACGTTGCTCCCAGGACTAAGAAACATGGCATTTTCCAGCTAGAAGTAATTTTCCCAGGTATTCCCAACCAGTTCATTATTGCAATGCTTCTTATACTGACCACTGTCTAGTTTTCTGTAAGAAATAACAGTGTGCAACTAACAAGAGTTGAAGTTGCAAATGTTTCATAAAATCTCAATTTTCATGTCATACTTAGAGCTTATTAAGTGTGAAGGGACATGATTTAATAACTTCTTAATACTTTTACCTTTGGTGTTTCTTAGTTACTGCAGTAAGAATAAATGGTTTACAACAATTTAGTTAGGCAGACCTTTTCCTGTAAGCTTTGCTCACCAAACTGCATAGTTTTTCAGCACGTGAAAAAGATACTGAAAAAGATTTGGTTATGATGTCTTATTTTGACTGGTTTAAACCTAGTTTCTGACTCCATCTATGTGCATTTAGACTGCAAAATAAGAGAGGGACGACACATAGCAATCTTTCATTTAGCAGGGAAAATTTGGTAGTCGTTCAATTTTCCCTTGATCAATCAATTCCATCTATCTAGGTTTTAATACTTCACACAATATAACCAATCACTGTGATATTGTATTGTAATTGATGTATTATTTTTCATTCCTATATATTGTATCTTCTCACATATGGCCTTACTACAGTTTATGGGGTTTTTCTTCAATACTTGTTCTAACTTTGAAAAATGTAAGAGCATAACTGTCTTCATTCTCTTCTTATATTGAGACACTATTTTTAACCATTGTTTTAACCTGTTGAACCTTATTATACTTTTATATAACTTTATATACTTTTCTAACCCTTAATTTAGCAAGGTATGACATTCATAACCTGTTTACTTCTACATGCAGATAATTTTACCTTGCCAGAAAGAGCAAAAATAAGTTTTTTTATTTTTGTCCCAGAAATTCAACCAAAAATCCTTAGATTTTGGACATTGATGAAATAGAAACTTCATACTGAACACTTGTGGAAGAACAAGGAAAAAGAACATTTCTCATTTGTTAGCTTAAAGACAGAAAATATCAAACACAAAGAAAAAAAAGGTGTGTTTATATGAGGTAAACAGAGCGTATTGAGCTAAATAATGTTTGTACAAATAAACCAGTTTAAAGGGAATCCAAAGTAAAATGTTAAAATCTGGAGTAGTGATACATTTATAAACAGTTTCATTTTCCTTTCTATTAAAGTTCCTATAAAGGAAACATATAGAAGTTGAAGTACAGGATTTCCTCAATATATGATGTTAAAATATTTTTGAACATAAATTCCCATTCAGTCTGAACTCTAAGTATTTCCAGCTTGCCATCTAAATGGCTGATAAGTATTTCTTCTCAAAGTCCTTCCTCCTTTTTTAGTGCCTAATTGACTTTTATTTTATGTTCCAAATAACAAAATAGCACATTAAATGTGGGGAAAAGTATGTCCAAATTTCTTACATCGCAATTTCCTTTGCACAAGATGCAGTTCCTTTGTGAGTTAACATCAAGTGCATACTAAATAAATCAAAGACCTTATTTCCTCAGATGAAACTGCAATATAACCATTAATGGTACTCCAGAATAGTCATTGTAAACAAATGAGTTTCTCTTTTCATGTACCCTTATTTCCACATCTTTATATTCGTCGTAGCAATTATCAGTGTTCTGAATACAGCTATTAAACATTCTCCTTGCTTTTCCATGTTTTTGAAATCTCAGAAACATACATAAATCTATAGCGCTTGTTTGGCCTTAAATAATGACTTTCATATGTTCTGAAGCTATCTAGTTAAAAAATGGGATGTTAGGGATTACCCTTTCTAAGATGAAGTACCATAAAAATTTCCACACACATAAAAAGTGATCCTAGCTGCCTGTCAAAATTCTGCTGCCCAGCCCAGAGAATCACACCAGGTTTATTTTACTTAATCTGCCTGTTTTTCTCACTTCAATTTGAGTTACAGTTCTTTAGTAGGTAGAAATATTAAGCTTTAATTCCAATGTAATTAGCTGTACTCTTAATCAGAAAAGTATTTCTCCAAGGCAAGGCTGCATAGAATAAATGAACTTGATTACACCTGGATTAGAGACAGAATCATTTAGACTTTTTCTTCCTGAGAGTCAAAGCAATTCTTTCCAGATATGAGGGAAGGCTGATATCTCATGGTATTATTTTCCCTCTCCAAACTGCTATCAGGAACAGAGCTTTGAAGACCTTCTAATACAGTCAAGAATTTTGCAAGTTCATTTTTGTATGGAAGTGCTATCAAAGATGAAAAAAACCCCAAATATATAAATTGAGCATTCAAATACTTAAATGTGAGCACTAAATATTTTGTCTGTAATGTGGCACATTTGGTTGGCCTTAACCTCTGTAGACTTGCTTTCAGGAATATCAACTTGCTGTTGATATTCTCACTCTGAGAGACATAGCTTCTCCCTTGGCCAGGGAAACTTAGAGAAAAGAATTAAAACAATTATTATCTTGTCCCTTGCACGCGCTGTTGCGTGACATGTTTACAAGAAGGAGTTGTTCCCTGTTTAACCAATAGTGCAGGAGGAGTCTCCTAAAGACCAATCAGGTCTTAGGTTCACGATCCTTTCTATAAGAGTGTGATTTTCTATTAATAAATGCTTTTATGCCTTCTGAATCGTGGAGTCAATGTGTCGTCCTCGTCTGTCCCCCACAGCACTTGTGCAACAACAGGTAAATTTTGCATATGTGGTTTTTCTAGCTAATTTTCCTCCTTTAGAATTTCCTCTATATTACCACTAAACCGTGTTGCATGTGTTAGCTTGGTTATTGAAAAGAATGTGGAAATGTACCCTTTACTTCAATACATTTTTCCCTCTTGTAAGCATTTTGTTACGGTTGTAATGAGTAACAGCTTGAGCGCTTTAAGAAGCTTTTTATTATGTGTTGACCCTTGACACACATTAAACCACATTGTCTTGAATCACTCTTTAATCAGAGGAAAGGCCTCCTCATCCAGTCATTCACCAAATAATGATATGTGATCAGCAGGCAGATTAGCCTGAAGCCAATGCTCTGGTTTCTCTAGAGGCTGCCACTCACACATGCACACACACGAACCCCAAGCCCCAGGCCAGCCAAAACTCATTGCAACTGTTGAAGCTAAAGTGAAAAATTGAAGTTGTGGGATCCTTTTTCTACTTGTTAATACAGGAGGGAAGGACAAAACCAGGTTCCCTTAAATCCTGCATGACCTGCACACTGGATAGTTTCCATTTGAGTCCCAGCCACCACTTCATTCTACTTACTTTCTAGCAGCACCCACCCCTTTAAGCACCTACCAGAAGGCATCTACCTCACTGCCCCAGAAGTGTCCCGAAAACCAACTTTCAGTCACTACCAGGGAGTGCAGACATAACCTGAACCTTTTCAGTCCAGATTAGGTGAGGGTTCCCAGTGGGTCACTAAAATAGCTGCTACAGTAATTACACCACAGACACCATGAGAAGAGTCCAAGTTCTGAGTTGTTAGAGCGTGAATAAGCACAAAGACTGTTTGAAATCAACAACAACTTTAAACTGAAAGAGGGTACGTTTAGATTAAATATTCGGAAGAAATTCTTTAAGGATGGTGAGACACTGGAACAGGTTCTCCAAAGAAGTTGTGGACCCTTCATCTCCCCCATCCCTGGAAAGGCCAGGCTGGACAGGGCATTGAGTAACCTGGTGAAGTGAAAGATATCCCTGCCCATGGGATGTCTTCCAATGCCCATTGGCAGGGGGGTTGGAACTAGATGATCTTTAAGGTCCCTTCCAACCTAAATGGAATTCTATGTTTCTATGATTATACAATTCTAACCTGATGTATGTTATTTTAAAAGAAAAACAGCTTTAATAAATAATTCTCATTGTGAAGCAGCATGTTTCTGCATTTACAACTTAAGTGAAAAAGCCGAAGCACTGCTGCTAAGACCAAACAGCACATTCTATAAGGTCAACATATTTAAAGACAGATTATATTTTGAAAGTTTGACACATATTATATAAACCTTGTCTTGAGGTTGTAATACTCTACTTTTGTCTTTTGCAGTGCCTTTATTGTTACTTATCTTCTTTCATTTTAAAATAGATATTTAATTTTCAGACTCTCAAATAAGGGGTACGTTTAATGAAAATTGTTGTTCCTTTAAAAGGCATTTTCTTTTTTTCTTATTCTAAATGGAAATATAGTATTTTTCCCACTGCTGTTATAGTTCTACACAAAAGTGATACGTACTAAAAATAAATGTGCAATAAAAAAAGATAAGTAAATAAAATAATATTTCTCTTTATTGATGAAATGGAAAAGTTTATTGGTGACTTGTTACATAGGTTTGCTGGCCAAATGGTCATTGGCAAAGCAGTCAATGCATTTCTTTCCAAAAGCATAAGTCTTTTAGATATTAACAAATTAATTGGTACTCACTCCTGGGAACCCTTCTGTAGTCGGTTTCTCATGTTGTATGTGTCTTGGGCCTGTGAAAAGTGTTGCTTATTTCACTAACTCTCTTGGCTTTTCTTTATTTAAGTTGGAATTCTCTTTGAACACTGTCCCATGTTAAGTGATTTGAATTACAATCAAGTCTCTGCAGCTGGATGGAGAGATGTGCATGCTCAGAGTGTGAGGGTGTGTAAGGGCAATGGACGGACACCTGGTTTGCGAGGCAGCTGGTGAATGGGCTGCTCAGTATAAAGAACTGTATGAAGTAATAAATTAAGCAGCCAAATACACAAGCTAAGCACCACAAGCTAAGCACCACAAGCTAAGTACCAAGCTAAGGACATAACAGAGACACTGGAAAAGTCCAGAGCTTTCAGATCACTCACTGATAGGCCTTAGAAGGAGTCAACCAAAGCCTTGAGGATGTCCAAGCACAACTTTTTGTCTGGTGAAAAGCAGTCTCATAAAGACCTGCCCTGGGATATGGGAAGGGGTTTGTTAGATTGAACAAAAGTTTACAATGGAATGCTTATGGGAAAGGCCAAAGGCAAGATAGAGTAGAAGTCAATGTACACTGAGGACAATGAATATGGGAGGAGATGGGATAAAGGTATCCACATGCATGTACAAACTGCTGATTGATGCTCTTTTCTGGCCAAGACCTTGGCCTGATCACCAGAGTTTGTCTTCCTATTGAACTGTTTCCAACTTTTTTCCCATGTGTGATAACAGAAAACTTCAAGTCAGGGTAGATGTTAAATAGTCTAAGAGGTCTGGCCTGTTATCATAACTGTATCAAGTAAGCAGTGAAGCACACTCTTGATTCAGAAATCATTATCTTTTCAAAATAATTTTGATATTTATTGGTTGGAAGGAAGAGCCTCAAAAAAATTTCTAAAGCTGAACAGTGATCAAAGCAATTCTTTGTATGTGTGTCTTAATTCTCTACTTCACTGAAGTCCCATTTATCGCGTTTCAATATCCGAAAGAGAATCAAACCTCACATGTCTAGAACTGTTTCACAAGACCATCAGTTCCTTTTCTGCTCCTTCTGATTCCCTTTCTTTTATAATATTAAAGTCCATGTAAGATGCTAGTTGTGAAAAATGTTAAATGAAATTTTAATCTTATATTCAACATATTGCATGTAACCGGGAAAATGGAGTTCCAAGGAGTTTCCTCACAGCCCTCATGATACAGAGATGGATGCACAAGGGACAGCAGAGAGGAGTTTTCTTGAAAAGGAGACTCACTTGGATTTATGCTCTGAGTTTTCAATTGCAAGTCTCTGAAACTCACTCCTGTATTCAGATAGCTATGTTCCCTGACTCTTCTCTTTTTCACTGAAAAGGCAGCCTTTTGGTCCTTATTTGCCAAAATGTTGTGTAGTAACTGTGTATACAGCAGTTTTTCAAGAGCCTAAATCAGTTAGAAATTCCTGCTTTAGGTTAGGGTGGAGTGGATGGGAGTTGCCTCTTTATTTCCTGCTGAAGCCAAACTTCTTTGCATACAGGAAGTTCAGATTCACAACATGCTGGAGAAAGCTTCATGAGGCAACACATTTCTGCACCTGGGAATTAGGACTTCTAGCTGTGCCCTATAAGACCTAATGTTTTCACCACTATTCTTTTGTGCATTTTATATCATTTGAATGTTAAAGAAGAGATTAGTGTATAAACCTCCAAAATAATTCAGAATCATTAATTTAGGGCCATGATCCCAGCTTAACATTTTTGGATAATCATAGGCTCATAGAATTTTGATGGAAAAAAAAAGGGTGTAGTACAAAGATAGAACAATTTAGATGTTGCAATAATATCTGTGTCTGAATAAATGATGTTAACTCATTGATATCCAGTACACTTCAGCATAAGACTAGGCTAAAGAATGCAGTACAATTTTAAGATGAACTCCAGAAGGGATAAATACATGTGATATATTATCAAAATAGCAAGAAAAAATTAACAAGTTAAAAATAGTGCAAAGAGACAAACAATAAATAATTTTCTAAGCTTTACAATTAGAGATAGCTTGCAAAGTTACGCTTCTTACTTTACTTCTACAGCTTGTCTTAACAGCCAAAATAAAATGTCTTGGGAAGCATGTAAACATGAAGAAAGTATAGCTCTGAAGAATTCTTTTTGCTCTGTCATTTTTTTTTTGTTGTGGTAACTTCAAGGTCTTTTGACTCATGCCTCAATGTATATTTAAAATTTTTTTTGGCTAAAAAGGGCTCATCAACTGCATTTTTTGGTTTTTAAAATGGTGATTTTGAACTGAATTGAAAATACTTATCTTGAGATTGTGAAACTGTACAGGGAAAAAAATAATTTATCTTCTTGTATTGTGGAAGTACCTGATGAACATCACTGGCTGGATGAGCCACAAAGATGATGGAAAGTTTTGCAGCAATCTCCTGTTAATAATCCTAAACATGATAAGGAAGAGTGGGAGACTTCAGGTCTATTTACCTCTTTCATCTTTGGTCCTGTAGCAGATCCCTTGGTTTTTTTAGTGTCCCTGTTACAGGCACCACCAGTAGAAGCAAGACTAAAAACTCTGCTAGGCAGTCATCATGCACGTTGCATTTGTCTGCTAATAACACCCGTTTCACTGACTGACAGTACTTAATGCCCTCTGCTCCTGAGTGTCCTGCTGAGTTCTCACAGGTTATACAACCATAGAATGGTCAAGGTTGTAAAAGACCTCCAAGATGATCAAGTTCAACCACTGAAACTCCTACATTCTTGAGACTAATCATGAGACTAAGTACAACTCAGTCTTCAGGAGAGCGCAGCTCACTGCTCCCATTAACCTGTTTCTGGAACTGGAAACAGGACTTCTGTCAGCCCCTGATGAATCCTTCCTATGGGCTTCCTTCCTATCAGCATGAAGTACATCACCGCTGCTAAATCCAGTCCAAAGCATTTTTTCAGGGGTCCTAGGGAGTAGGTTTGGGGAATTTTTTGGTAACAGGAATTGGTCAAACCATATCATTCTCTGCAGTCAGACATTTTGGGCACTATTTGATATAATATAAAATATTTACATACATGGATTACTTTTCAGTGCCTGTGGAAGTAGAATAAATATATTTTGTAACCTGCACTATTTAGCTACATGAAAAATAGCATTTATCTCAGGTATGCAGGGCTACTCAAAGGACTGGAAAAAAGATCACTGAGATGATAACAATGCACAGATAGATGTGGGTGGACCTTTTCTGCTACTTTCATACAAAGATGAAACTTGGTCTTTGCCAATAGTCTTTGTTCAAGGGAGTACAACAACTACAGGAAGAAAAGCAGAATCAGAGGGATTTTTTATGTAGTATTCTTTTGCAAATTTGTTAGAGCTAGTTCTGGGACCTTCTCTTGAAGTTAAGCAAAAGCATTTGCTGTGTGCCACATTACCCTTCTTGCACATGAAGGAAAAAGTGCAAAGTTATGCATTGTCTTTCAGTGGAATGGGCAAGCTTCTTACCATTATGAGGATTTAACAGAGCGCTGAGATCATGCTTCTTTTACCAAAAATTAGGATGCATTGCTCTTCTGTTTATTGTGACTATAGAGGAAAATAGGAATGAGGTAACAACAGCAGTGTCTAGGAGGCTGAATATATATCAAGGATTTTTTGCACTTACCTGTTCCTGGACAGGTATCTACTTTCAAATGAAAAGTATATTATGTGCAATTTACTTATCCACTAGAAAGAATAGTGAGGGGGGAAGAGGTGGGGGGGCAGGATCAGGTAGTAAAATGACCATATATATAGTCTGTATTTTGAAATCCATAAACCTAATTTGTGAAATAGGGCAGTACTTTGGTACAAGAACTTCAGAGTGATTATTTATTTATTTATTTATTTATTTATTTATTTATTTATTTATTTATTTATTTATTTATTTATTG